>JAJOZX010009986.1:0-144040 GCA_023014485.1 Bathynomus jamesi | reverse complement strand
TTACCCATTGTACCCATCTGTACCCATCATCTTCACCCTTATATGGTTTAATATTATGAAAATATATATGTGAACACTCTACAGTCAAAGGTCTTATATGTCTGTCTATGTATCTGATAGGTATGTAAGTCGATAGATAATAAATAAACTCATAATGTCTCCGGTCTCTATAGCAGCATTGGCACTGGCACTGAAAAAGTTTTAAATTGATAATAACAGTAATACATTTGCAGCTGACTGTATTTTTCATTATAACATAGCAATTATTACACTTATATATATATATATATATATATATATATATATAATATATCCGATATAAGACCACGACTCGTGGGCATATAGACATCGCAATGTAAAGCAAAAAATAAAATACGGCCAATGAGATGATACACAGACTTATGGCATTTTGGAGGACTTTTCTGTTCTTGGACTAGTTTCAGTTTCATTAGTTTTTGTCGAATGCGTATGTGGGGGTGGCTAAGCATTTTACAAATCGTGTGTCTCATACACAGCTAAAACGTTGCCTTTATGGCCATTATACGGACAGCGATTTGAGATGCTGGAAAGCTTAATCTCATACTCTTAAGAATCATTGTCTTCCCATTGTTTCAACTGAGCTACATCAAAATCAACAATGAATTGCTACACGGGGTTGCAGACTCTTCCGCGGGCGTCTAGAACACCTGACATGAATTAGCTTCCAAAACGTTTGAAGCAACTGTACGTTAATTAAAAACGAATTCTTCAGGTGAACTTTAGCCAAATCGTGACCATACGATCATACAAAACTCGCGTGTCTCCACACCAAGACGCGTCCTAACCTAATATAGTTCACGAATTACGTGGAAAAACTGCTCAATATGAACAGACTGTTTTGTCGACATCTTGAGTATGTTATGTCTTGAACCAAAAGGTTTACTTATGTTACGATCGTGTTTAATTTATTCTGTCCACCACATTCAAAATTCACTAAAAATGGTGAGTCATTCTCTTTCTGGTTTATAATAAAATCTGCCGTTAAGATGTTTAGAAAAACTTAAAATATAATGATCTTGGTATTATATAGTAAGTAGGTTTCGAGTCAAAATTCATTATGTAAACCATCGGAATATGACGTCACCGTGGGCGAAAAAAAAAAAAAAAAGATAAATACAGTTTGCCTTTCACTGGCGCATGCGCGTTAACTCATTAGTTTAAGTCATTGATAATAATTACTTCAATTATTTGAACGTTGGAGTATTTGTGGTCGTGGAAAGCGGTTTACTAGATCAAGGTTAATTTAACCATTCATTTGTTTATAATAATAATAATAATAATAATAATAATAATATATTTTCATCTTCTCTCATCTTTTACATCAATTGAGGACTAAATGTTTCATCAATTTTTTTCATGATTTGGTTCTGTGAACAAAAAAGTGTAAGAGTTCAATTCATGATGGAGACATCATTCATCATTGCGCAATTCTTATTTCTTTTCGTCAACTCTCTCTCTCTCTCTCTCTCTCTCTCTCTCTCTCTCAAATATTTGCAGCCGTTAAATGCCGAAATGTAAATTAACTTTGAAGAAATGTAACATTAAACTCAAATAATTTAACAATAACGTGTTAACACACGTTCAGAGATTTTCTGCATCTCATCCTTTTACTGACAAAAGAATTACATCATTAATATCTTGTTTACTGTTCGATTGCGTTATATATATATATATATATATATATATATATATATATATATATATATATATATATACTGTACAGTGTATATATATATATATATATATATATATATATATATATATATATATATATATATATATATATACAGAGTGTCCCAGAACCATGTATACATTTTTAAAAAACTTATAACAGGCGAACCCACTAACGGATTCAGATGATTTTTATTTCTTTTTATAGGTAAAATATACAACATCGAAATAATAGATAGTTTAATTTGTTTTAAACACGTAAGTGTTCGAAATGTCGACCATTGACATCAATGCACCACTGCGCTCTTTGATTCACTGATTGGCAGACTTCAACAAAAATGTTTGTAGGGATATTTCTACGCGCTTCTTCAACTGTGCTCTTTAGTTGTTCAAGTGATGTAGGTCTTCTGCTGTATACTTCATTTTTCAAATGACCCCATAAAAAAAAGTCAAGTGCGTTCAAATCTGGTGAACGTGGTGGATACTCGATACTACCTCGTCGTCCGATCCACCGATAATGAAATGTTTCATCAAGGTAGTTCCTGACATCCTGATGGTAATGAGGAGGTGCTCTATCTTGTTGAAAGTAAATGTCCTCATCTCCGTATAACTGTCGAATTGCAGGAAAACCTTTTCCCCGAAGCATGTTGAGGTAGCTATGACCGGTAACTGTACCATCGAAAAAGAATGGACCAACCAAACCTTTGGAAGAAAAACCACACAAGACAGTTATACCCGGTAAATTTACATGTCGTTCCACATAAATGTGTGGATTTTCTTGTGACCAGTATGTGCAATTATGACGATTAATTATACCATTCAACTTAAATGTAGCCTCATCAGACCACACAATTTTGTCGGCAAATTGGCCATCTTCTGTTTTTTACTCGAAACCATTCGCAAAACTGGATTCTGCGATCCGGATCATCCTCATTCAAGGCATGTAATAATCTCGGGATGTAAGATTTCCATTTAGCATTCTTCAGAATTCTGTGGACACTTGTCTTACTTTTCCCTGTTTCACGAGCACATTGTCTCACAGATTTTCTTGGTGATCGGTTGAATACCTGTAGCACTTCATCAGAAGTGTTAGCATCTGTTGATGTCTTTGGACGCCCAGTCGCCTGCTTGTACACATCATGCACAGTACCATATACTTCAAATTTCTCACAGATACGTGAAATGGTAAGTCGAGTTGGAGGATTAGTTCCAAAATTGTCTCTCCACTGTTGTTGAACCTTTGATATCTTCTCAACTTTAAAATACGACTTTAGCATCCATTTTCGTTGCTCAAATGATAAGCGCACACTTCAATTTTCCATGTTTACTGTAGGCAGGCAAGGCTATTACTAATTCCGATTTTGTATCTCCTTAGGCTAGGCAAGGCTGTTAACAATTTCGCTGTTGTATCTCCTTAGGCTATAGCCTATAAAAAGAAATAAAAATCATCTGAATCTGTTAGTGGGTTCGCCTGTTATAAGTTTTTTAAAAATGTATACATGGTTTTGGGACACTCTGTAATATATATATATACAGTGTGTCCGTAAAGTCATGGTGGGATTTTAAATAGCTATATTATTGCAACGAAACATGATAATGAGATGAAAAAAAGGCAAATTGAAGAACAACTCTAAAAGAATAACTTTATTTAACGTAGTTCGATATGGGCTCCTCTGGTAGCCCTGCAGACATCTAGGCGGTGATTCAATTCCAGCCACACACGCCCAAGAACATCAGGAGTGACGGATGCGATAGCTTCCGTGATTCGCTCGTGCAAGTGATGAATATCCCTAATGGGTACACTGTACACGCTTTGCTTGACGTAACCCCACAAATAAAAGTCCAAAGGTGTCAGGTCCGGAGAGCGTGGAGGCCATGGCTTCCATCCTCCTCTTCCTATCCATCTCTGTGGAAATTTTTCATTAAGGAATTCTCGAACAACGTTGGCATAGTGCGGAGGAGCACCATCTTGCTGAAAGATGACATTATTGTCAATAAATTGGGGTACTGCAAAATGTTCCAACATAGCGAGGTAGTTGTGTGACGTCACAGTGGGTTCCGCGAAGAAAAATGGGCCAATCACTCGATCTCGTGCTAGAGCACACCACACATTAACTTTCGGGCTATTACGCTCATGTTCAACATAGGCATGTGGACAGCCTAGACTAACTACGAGATAAAGGTTAAGCTTAGCCTAGACTAACTACAAGATACAACTTTGAGAGTTGTTCTTAAATTTGGCATTGTTTCATCTCATTATCATGTTTCGTTGCAATAATATAGCTATTTAAATCCCACCATGACTTTACGGACACACTGTATATAACTGTAAAAAGTAAAAGGAAGCTGTATTTTTTTTTTCATTTGCGCGCCAATGGAACGTCGAGTTACCATAACAAATTGTAAAAAAATATTTCCAAGGCTTATGAATTAATTTAATGTTGTTTTTATTGCATTTTGAAACAACTTTACAACTTTACAACAATAAATATACATACAGTATGTGTTTGTGTATATATATATATATCATCAACATTCAAGACATGTCAGTAGATTAAGTTCAAAGTATAGGAAAGGTTACAATGTTTTACTTAAAACCCCCACCCACCCCATTCAGGATACTAGCAGCTCACAGCATCATTGTCAAGCACATAGAGGATCAGTGTTTTGACAAGCCTTCCGTACGTGGTTCATCACCAGTAGAAGCAACAATGCTTCGTGTTGTCAAAAACAATTTATGGTCAAGTTCATAATCATCTACATTTGTGTGTGTGTGTGTGTGTGTGTGTGTGTGTGTGTGTGTGTGTGTGTGTACCGCTGAAATCAAGTTAATTGACATCCAACAATGTTTGCAACTTCGCAAGGTGAGCGAGATTTTAACTGTAAATTAAAGTACTTTATAATATTTTAGCGTCCAATACAACTGGATCACCTGAATGAAGATCAGGGCCTCCCTGTATTCTTGTTTTTTGCTTTACAGTACTAAATATAACAATAAATTAAATTGAATGCCCGGTTAGGTCAACTGTACGCCCTTGACGATTGGTTAGGTTAAGTGGTGATATTTTCGTTAGTTTTAACGAAGATATCATTTAGTAATTGAGGCTGGGGCCCTGATCTTTTTAGGTGAATCCACGCACCTTAGTTGATTTAATTTTCGATAATTTTATCGGTAATTAAATGATAATTTTTTTTTAATTTAATAATTTTGAGAGACGCCTCCAGCGAATGAAGCTAAATTAGTGGACTGTGTGTGGTTGATAAGCGTGACATAAGTTAATTAAAGTGTTGGCGGGATGTTCAGCCCCGCCCCCCTCCCGGGCTCTCTCCCCAAAATTGGAATTTTGTATGTCCGAATTTAAAATTTTCTATTGTATTTTATTTTTTATTTTGGAATTATATATGTATATAAGTATGTTTTTTGTAAATACAGGGTGCGGGTCATAAGTCGCTTTACCGAAGTTTCATTATAATAGAAGGTAAAGCAATTTATGGTCCATCCTGTATTTCTGGGCGCATATTAAAATCGATCACGAAACACGGAACAACGCCAATCTCCATTGAACTCTCCCCCCCCCTAAAGGTGAGGATCTCTATTACTAGCAAAAGTGGGCCCTACGGGCCCATTTAGCTAGACTTGTGGTGCTGGGGCCTTCGACCTCAGTAATTCGGGGGACCGCAGGTTCCCCAGTTACTGAGGAGTCAATTATTTGGTCAATAAAACTGTAGAAAAGAACGCAGCCATGAAAATCTTAAGCTTCGCAAATTTTGATACAATGGGTTTGGATGTGAAGCTTAAGATTCTCATTGCTGCGTTTTTTCTATAATTTATTGACCAAATAAATGAAAAGAACGCAGCAATAAAAATCTTAAGCTTCACATCCAAACCCATTGTATCAAGATTTGTGAAGCTTAAAATTTTCATGGCTGCGTTCTTTTCTATAGTTTTATTGACTGAATAATCGAACCCTCAGGCCGGACGGGCGGACAGGACTGCCTTTTTATGGTATAAATAGAATGACCCAGTGGTGACGAACCTTTTTTGTTGGCAGATCATTTTTGTTGGATCACAATAATTTATTTACTTACTATTTTTAGTGAGAAACTTGTTGTTGGATTTTAGCTGCTAATGTTTTGATCCGAGCTTTATATTTAGTTGTCTTTAGTCTCTCACACATGCAGCATTAATATCTGTGCCACGGCGATTCCTAGCGGTGGATTTGACGAAATTCATGGAGGAAAACGACTGTTCACACGAATAAGATCAACCAAACATTGTTAGCTTTTTCATTGATGCAAAAGAATTTGGTAAAGAGTTCCATTCTGCAAGAATAAGATTCTCTACTCTTTCTATTGATTGTTGTTCTCTGGTTACACCCAAAATTGACGACTCCAATTCCTTTTCTCGTAACTTCAGATTAAGATCAATAAATTTAGTCTTCCATACTGTACTTTCTTGGAAGTCAACTAATTCCATTTCTAAATTACCAATGTCAAGCCAATGAAAAGCTGATAACTGAAGATCTTCAAATTGAGTAGTATGGGGGAATGGATGAATTGCAAGTTGTTATACATACACACACGTTTCTAAACGTATACTATACGTTTAAAAACGTTTCAATATGTATCAGCTGTTTATTTCGGTGGGAGAATAAAATAATTTTAAAACTGTAAGGCAGAAAATATTAAAAATTAAAGTCCTATTTTATTTAAATAAGAGCTCGTGGGTCACTAAAAATTGCCTCGTGGGTCAGTGGTTCGCCATCACTGGCTATACTATAGATAATGTTGTCTTCATTACAAACAATTATTCAAAAGAGGGAAAAAAGTTTACAAAAATGGAGATGTATTTCAATAAACAAAAATTCTTCGCGCGTGAAACATAAATAAGTATTTCGAGGACTATTTTTTCCTTAACCTTCTGTGGGTTGCTAATTGATAATTAATTAGTTTCATGATAATGGTTACAAAAGTAATATTAGCTGTAAGTGAACAACCGGCAACTTTTCCGAGTTCGGTTTTGCATGCTTATCCAATTTGCCGCCCGGATAGGTTTCAAATTATTTAACGCTAACGTGCAAGGCCAAAATCAAGATTGTGATTCACTACAAATGTTGATGAATAGCATTAGAATAAGTATGCTCCCCCCCACCCCTAGGAAGAAGTGGCTAAGCGACAAAAGTGAAATATCTTCAAAAGTTTGGTACATGTAACTGCGTTCTCTGACGTTCTTTACTCTTGTCGATTAGTCACTTCTTCCTAGGAGGGCCTCATACAACATTTTAGATAGAGCTGAAAATTTAAGACTGAACACCAAAGTTCCCTCCTCTGGCGTTCTTTATTCTTGTTGCTTAACCACTTCTTCGTAGGAGGACCTCATATAACTATTTAGATAGAGCTGAAAATTCAAGAGTGAACACTACAGTCTCCTCCTTATGGTTTTGATTAGGCGGTACCATGCACCTTCATTCCTTAATGTTGATAGTTAGAAAAACAGGGTGGCAAAAAGTTGATACGTCAACCTCAAAAGGGTAGAACCCCTGATTTAAAATAGTCTACTTTTGCGAAACTTGCATTAAAATCCATTACAGTAAAATAGTTTGGGAGTGTTTAATATAACTTTGGCACAGGGTGGACCACAAATTACGCACGTCTAAATAAAAAAATTATTAACATCAAAACGTAATATCTGGATGCCCTATTTCCCCACAAGTTAGAAATTGGGCGTGAACTCCGAGAGTCATTTGAACATGAGCAATCACAGAGTAAGTAACCGACCCAACATCGAACACGGCGACGTTGGGAGTTGAGCCTGGACCTTCGCAGATTGACTCCAATCTCCAACGAAGATAGTCTTTAATACTAGGTCTATAGCAGCCGAATAGGTTTTGTTTTAAAGTTTGAATTTTTTTTTTTTTTAGCTGTATACAAGACATTTCATCACATTTCATATCTTGCTTATTTTGAAAATAATCGTAACCAAATCGCCATGAAAAAATCTGGGAAACGCTGGTAGGAGACGACATAACAAAGTGATTTTAATAAAGTTTAAAAGATACAGTTTATATTCAAAATCTTGAAATTATCTACCACTTTCTTAGATGTACAGGTAGACGATAACGCATGCTTGCACTCACATGCTTTAGAGCCTCTTCTATTACTTTCATCAATATAAAAAATAAAGGTTCGGCAGGTCGTGGTCATTATATTATTCATTATATTATTTCTCGATTGGGAGAGATATCAAAGTGCGGTGAAATGTCCTGTACACTACTCAAAAGTGTGTATGTATATATATATATATATATATATATGAAATTATTTCACGAAAGTAACACGTAACCTATATATAGGCTTAACCTTTTTATGTACTTCAGTGTTCCTGAGGATGTCATTAGACGAAAGCGCTTGAGCACCATTTTGTGTTTCCTTTCCTTCGTGGTTTTATTCATCATATATATATATATATATATATATATATATATATATAAAACGAGAATGGAAAATACCCTCAGAATACGAGGCCCAAAGCTTTTCAATGTCCTACCAAAAGAAATGAAGAATCTCCAGCACACCGACCTGAATAACTTCAAGAACCAGCTGGACAGATTCCTGCGCAAAGGCAAAGTCCCTGACCAGCCATGCGTGGCTGGCTACGAGGGCAGGAGGAGATCAGACAGCAATTCCCTCCTTTACCAAATCCCGCAAATGAGGCGGGATGCTGCAGAGGGGTCGGCCGTAAGTCGATCCTGAACTGTCGTTCGAACTCCTTTAGGCGGCCCAGTGTTTCCCAACCGGGGGCCATATGGCTCCCTGGGGGCCATGGCACATTTGAAGGGAGCCACAGGAAAATGTTATTTTGTAAAATAGAGTTAAATCTGCATATTACCTACTGAAAATAATGCTTATGGGGGCCACGGGAAAAAATAAGGTTCCTAAGGGGGGCCATAAGCCAAAACCGGTTGGGAACCACTGAATTATTATTCTAAAGTAACTCACTTATGAGTAAGTATAAATAAAATGTAACGAATTTTGCAACTGAGTTTTAAAAAAATGACACCATTTATGTTTTTGCATTCGGGTTTGCAAAATGATCGGAAAGAAATTGTACGAAAAGTGTCGGTTTTTACCTTTATATTTTTAACTAATTTTTGAAAGAATTCAAGCGAGCAATTAACTATAAATAATTTGAAAATAGTAAGGAAAAAATATCCTTTTTCCCTTATTAGTAACTGTAAGTTAAGAGTAAAGGCGAAGTTACCCTTTTTAACGCTTTCAAATCTGTATATAAAGAAAACGCTTTTTTTTTTTGTGTTTCTTGAAGTTACAGCTTTTCTCTATTTGTGCTGTAGTTGCCAAATGTCACTTTTTTTTTTATTATGAATAAAAGTTGTTCCTGACTTTATGTTTCATAGTTTTGCAATTCGCTTTACTTAAGTAAATTTTAAGGGGTTATGGGTAAAGAGGCCACTTAAATTTGTTTTTAGATGATGGTTGTGACTTGTGGGTATTGGCTATTGCTATTGGAGAGAAGTTCATACTCTCTTTTCCATCATTAGTGCATTAAAACGCGCATAAAAATGAAAAACTGTAGAGAGGTAGTCCAGTGAAGTTAAACCACATTGGGTTTGTTTCTGTAGTTGGATGGGTGACCGTCCTCTGTGTCCAGATGATGTAGCGATAAGTGGTTCGGACCAAAGCCTACCTACTACGGAGTCTTATCATAAAGGTTTATTTCATTGATAAACATTCATACAAAAACTGACTCACAGCGCCCTCTGAAGTGATTAATACAAAATGCAAATCCCATTAATGATTTTTGTGACCAGTCTGCGTCATGTAGTTCAGGGAAGGTAGATATCTGCCTGAAATGCCGCTAGTTTTGGCTGTTAATTTTGGCTTCATGTTTTCCAAATGAAATATAAACGTAAATGTAAGTATAAGTAACGTTCAGATAAAAGGCAATCCAGCCAATATAATTTTTCACTTTTTCCCACAAGATAAATCTTTGGTACGTAGTAAATGGTATTAGTAAGCGATAGATTTTATTTTGTATGACACCTTACAAATGACATGATAAGACTGTAGTAAGCTTAGTTCAGACCCCACGTAAAGCTGAATAGGTGGTCCCTTCTGTCATATGACCCTTTGCCGTTAAAAGGCTATTAAGCAACCCCTAAAATACCCACACTTACAAATTATTCACCATCGGTATACCCAAAAGAAATATGAAAGGCAATCTCGTAAAAATAAGCTAAAAAAAAGTGTAAATTTGGCGAATGAAATAAGTTTTAACACAGTATTTACATTCCTTTTGAGCTGTTTCACCTCTGCCAATTACATTCAGTTGACACAGCCATGATTGGACCCTTTAATATATTATTTACATTAATTTAATGAATGCTTTGAACTTTAGTAAAAAATTTAAAAAATAAAAATTGTCCAAAAACTAAGTAGAAAAATATATAAAAGCAAAAAATAAGATACAATAAAATAAAGATTGTTGTATTGTTGTACAGGGTGTGTATAAAGTAACGCGAGTGAAGAAACAAATCCGATTTGAACTGGTTTAAGTTAACTTCTATTTTTAACTCGTCAAAAACATTTTCAACACCTCTTATAAACCTTACTATGGAATATACAGTTGTTATAAAGTTGTTATAAAGTACGTGTTGTACATTACAGTTGTTATAAAGTACATGTTGTGCATTACAGTTGTTATAAAGTACATGTTGTACATTACAGTTGTTATAAAGTACATGTTGTACATTACAGTTCTTATAAAGTACATGTGTACATTACAGTTGTTATAAAGTACATGTTGTACATTACAGTTGTTATAAAGTACATGTTGTACATTACAGTTCTTATAAAGTACATGTTGTACATTACAGTTCTTATAAAGTACATGTTGTACTTTACAGTTCTTATAAAGTACATGTTGTACTTTACAGTTCTTATAAAGTATATGTTGTACATTACAGTTGTTATAAAGTACGTGTTGTACTTTACAGTTGTTATGAAGTAAATGTTGTACATTACAGTTGTTATGAAGTAAATGTTGTACATTACAGTTGTTATACAGTACATGTTGTACATTACAGTTGTTATACAGTACAGTTGTTGTACATTACAGTTGTTATAAAGTACATGTTGTACTTTACAGTTGTTATAAAGTAAATGTAATAAATATTACTCGTCCATGTTTACTCGCGTTAATATAATTCAAATCGGATTTGTCTCTTCACTCGCGTTACTTTATAAACACCCTGTATAACGCCACTTGAGGATAAATAACAAGGTTTAATATTAACTGTCATGAAATTAATATATATATATATATATATATATATATATATATACAGGGTGTCCCATAAGTCCGGTCTCTTAGGAAAATTTATTTCAAATTAAATTTCCAAAAGTTATACATTAAAACTAAAACAAATGTCCAAACTGATGTCTTGTTTTGGGAACTTTTTTTATTGCAGGTAGAATAACACGCAGTGGCTAAGATGGAAGTGAGTTACACTCCTCAAGAAAAGGCAGAAATTGTTCTTTTGCATGTTTCTGGCCTTAGCCAAAAGTTGAAGAATTTCACCGTCCTTTATCGTTTACTACCTTAACTTTTTACGGGATTTGTCTTCTGCCAGTAAACGTTGTCATTATATATATATATATATATATATATATATATATATATATATATATACAGGGTGTCCCAGAATTAACTATCTATTTCAATGAAATCGGACAAATTTAATAAAAACTGACATAATTTTGTATTTATTACTAAATTATGATACAAAAACAAATAGATTTATAAATCACAAGTCAAAACTTTATTGAGAAGTTTCAACATGTGCACCGTCTGTATCTCTGCAAATTTCAAATCTATCCTCAGCGCTGCGAAACACATTTTGAAGCATTTCAGGTGTTATCTCCCGCACTGCCAACTGGATGCGTTCTTTAAGTTCAGCTAAACTATTGATCTTTTGGCGATAAACCTTTGTTTTTATGAAACCCCATGCAAAGAAATCCAGGGGTGTCAAATCCGGAGAACGCGGAGGCCAAGGTCGAGGTCCTCCACGTCCAATCCACCGATTCGAAAGGCGTCTGTTGAGGTATTCTCGAACAATTAGAGCATAATGACATGGTGCTCCATCTTGTTGAAACACAACATTATCAAGAATGTCATCATCAAGATGTTGTGGTTCGAGAAACTGCTGAAGCATATCAAGGTAGACGGTACCTGTTACAGTTGCTTCCGCAAAGAAGAATGGGCCATAAATTTTGGATTTGGTCATTCCAAGCCACACGTTAACTTTTGGAGAGTCTCTTTGCCATTCTATGACTTCAGACGGTCTTTCATTGGACCAGATAATGAAAAAATTATGAAAATAAAATTATGAAAAAAATTTAGAAATTTATACATTTTAACACATATTAAACATGATAAACATAAATAAAAGTGTGTTTTTAAAAAATTTGTCCGATTTCATTGAAATAGATAGTTAATTCTGGGACACCCTGTATATATATATATATATATTATATATATATATTATATATATATATATATATATATATATATATATATACAGGGTGTCCCATAAATCCGGTCTCATAGGAAAATTTATTTTAGAACGAAAACAAATGTTCAAATTGATGTCCTTCTTGGTGTTATTAAGATGACGACGGTGAAATTCTTCAACTGTCTCTCCTTTGGCTAAGGCCCAGAAACGTGCAAAAGAACATTTTCCGCCTTTTCCTATAAGGGTTTAGGCTAGAACAATCAAAATGAGTCTGGAACAGCGGTTCTTAACCCTTTTCGTGTCATTTCCCCCTTTCGACCAGTTCGCCCTACCCGATTTCCTTCTCCATTAGGATACAGAAAAAAGTAGCCTCGAAAACAAAATTTAATAACATTAGCACACTTATAATGCACACTAATTATATGATCAACCAAAATTCTGTCGTAAATCCCCCCCCCCCCCCCCCCCTGGGAAAATTTCCCCCAGGTTAAGAAATGCTGGTCTAGAAGAACTGAGAAATAAAATGTCTGAGGAAAAATTAGCTGAACTAGATACAACTGAACTAGAACTAGATTCAACTGAAAAGCGTCGCCTTGTAGAACTAATTCGGGTATTTGAAACTGATAAATGGAATTGATAATGTAAATTACTGGAAGTTATTTGATAGTGATAAAGACTCAGTTACAAATGCAAAAAACTTCACTTTTTTCTACGTGAAGGTCAAAATATGAAAATAAAAACCCACTCTAATAGACAGAGTTTATTTCCACAACAGTTTCGACGCCCACTGGCATCCTCCTCGGGTGGATACAGTGGGCGTCGAAACTGTTGTGGAAATAAACTCTGTCTATTAGAGTGGGTTTTTATTTTCATACCCAGTTACAAGAAGAAATAATGGGATCACTTGAAGATCAGGGCCCCCATGTATTCTTGTTTTTTGCTTTACAATACCAAATATAATACTAAATTAAATTGAATGGCCGGTTAGGTCAACTGGACGCTCTTGACGATTGGTTAGGTTAAATCGTGATATTTTTGTTAGTTTTAACGAAGCTATCATTTGGTAATTGAGGCTGGGGGCCCTGATCTTCAGGTGATCCCAAAACTTTAAGTTCCTCATAATCATGTTTGCCTACAGTAACTTCGATATTGTGTTCTTATGTCTGAGTCGTCACTCAAGGAGCTGGTGATAATTTGACCCAGATACTTAAGTTCTTTTACCTGCTCTATTGGTTCGTCTCTCATTTCAGCAATAATATGAGCTGTTTGGTCTGAGCATTTCGGATGGAATTGTATAAACTTAATTTTGGTAATATTAAAATTAATATCATGGTTCTCTGAATATGATTCGCAAATTCTTATAAGATAATCCAAACCTTTAACCGAAGGGTTTATTTGAATAGAATAGAATAGAATAGAATAGAATAGCCTTTATTAATAATAAAATAAATACAGTAGTCTTTTTACAATTTACAATTTTTACAATGACATAAATAATTGTGAAGCTCGACTATTTATTTTTTTTATTTTTTATTTGGCCCTTAAGCTTTAGGCTTTACTGGGCTCTAATTAAAAATAAGCAGCTAGCCGTTATAAATTAATAATAATAAAATAAATAAATAAGTAAATAAGTATTATTAATAGTTAAAGCCTGTATTTCAATATTAAACAATATTAATGGACAATATTAAACATTATTAGTGGACATTAATCCAAGATTTTTGTTAGTATCCCATTATTAAACGGGATTTTAACTTGGTTTTAAACAAATTTACATTCGCAATATTTTTTATATCGGCATGCAAGTCATTCCATAGTTTCAATCCAATGAAAATGGGTAGTTTTTGAGATGAAGACAATCTAAATTAACACCATACCATCGGAATAGACCGGAATCATGGAATCGGCATCGGCATCGGCTAAATTTTGGAATCGGTACATTACTATTACAATACATTCCTTTAAATTATTATTAGTGAGACAGTGATCAATCCCTTTTGTGCTTCCATTCGTATCGCTGACGTACGTGAAATTATCGCTATTTATACCTAGAAATTCTACACCACTTACAATTTAATTTAGCAGACTCGAACACGGTACTCAGTTCTACAAAAAAAAAAAAATGTTATTTCACATCGGCATTAAAGTCGCCATTATCATGCACTGCGAATATTTTGGTTTATCTGACAGTAACTTTATTTTATACAAAAAATCGACGTATTCATCAAAGTTACTGCCATTATTGTAAGAGGCAACCATTGTTTATCAAGCTTTCATCATCGCTCGGGAAAAATCTGACATATTTTGTAAATTTTTTCTAATTAAGGAACCAATTGCACCAAAGAGCCTATCATAAAGTAGATCGTTAGATGAGTCTACACGTGAAGGTGGGTGGTATATAAAGTCCTCATCAATCCGCGACAAGAAATTTAATTCCTACTTAGGCAACCAGTGTTCTTGCAAGAGTACCAAATCCGCAGTATTACGAGTGTCATGGACACCTACAAATGAATTTCTGGATCAATGAAAGAAAGCGACCCCCAGCCTTCTTTAGTTAGCTTTCCAAGGCTAACTAACGAAAATATCACGACCTAACCTAACCACTCATTAGGTCAACTATACGCCCTTGACGATTGGTTAGGTTAGGTCGTTATATTTTCGTTAGTTTGCCTTATAAAGCTAACTAAAGAAGGCTGGGGGTGGCTTTCTTTCACTGATCCGAATTTCATATTGATCTAACGTTATGTGAAACTAATTTCAGTATATTAACCGCCATGAGTATTTATCCTATTATTATTATTACTAAATCACTTGGAAAAGTGAATATATTCCTTAACAATAATACAGGGTGAGCGAAAAGTCCCTGTGCACCTGTCCACTTCCAACACAGTGCAGGTACAGGTTCACTACACTTCTTGCAGGTGCACAGAGACTTTTCGCTCACCCTGTATCATCTGGTCACTGACTGACTCCCTGTTGTAAAGGTTGAACTAAGAGTTTACACCTTTTATTATTAACTTTAATGATTTATCATTATCATCATTATAATACGAAGATTTGGTGTTTAGTTTAGCAATTAATACGTCACTGTGTTCACAACGAACTTGTTCCATCACGTGACAAATATCACATTCCTCATTCGAGCGCTGAATTTGCGACAAAAAGAGGGTAAGGTTCTTCACAGGAGGCCTTGCTGCAAGAACGGGTTGTGGCGTCCTCCTTGAACTGCGTCTGCTGACCCTCATCCGCTAATCTTCTTCCTCCTTCGATCTCCCTGAGGCAAGGTTCGCCTCATTGGGGGATAGGTGCTACGACCTTGGGGGAATAGGGAGTTTCTCCCCTACTCTGCAGCTTGACGGAGGTCTGTAAGCTGTGTTTGTAACCAGAGGGGTTCGTGTAACCCCCTTCTTCGGTGGGAAAGGGTGGAACTGCATACCGGGGGAGGAGTTTGAGTATCCAAACGCCTCTCTCCTGCAGCAGAAGGCAATGGAGAGGTCAGTGATACCTCGCTTTTTGGCAATGAACGGTCCCTGTTATCGCTATTAATGTTTTCGCAGGTGTTAACTCTCATCACCTGTTGAACATCCGTAACATATATATATATATATATATTTATATATATTATATATATATATATATATGATGCACACCCACAAGGAAAAATGAAAAGTGATTCCAAGGCCTTTCGTGTATTGAACAGTACACTTTGATAAGGTGTACTGTTGAATACGCAAAAGGCCTTGGAATAGTTTTTCATTTTTCCTTGTAGATGTGCATCATAATATAATATATATATATATATATATATATATATATATATATATATAATATATATATATATATATATATATATATATATATATATATTATATATATATATATATATATTCTTTTATAATGTTAACATGTCTGAATTAACAGTTTATAATGTTGCGATAATGTTAAACCTTTTTCCAAATAAACTTCAGAAATGTTAATTACAATTAAAGTACAAATTTCATGATCTATATTCGATTAAATTTTTGCTACACAAAGTCTACGATAATTCTTGATGTTAGGTTCAAATAGGAGTTTATTGACCTTAATTAAACCTTTAACGCCGATCGTTGCCTTATGGCACCATGAGCTTGACAATCGATTTTGAGTCTTACGATCTAAATATGAGAGGTTATTTTGGCTTGAATAGGATAAACATTGCTCAGTGTAATCGCCATATTTTTTTCTAACACAAGATTCAACTTTACACAAGCGTTTGACATAATTTTGGAAATAGCTCAACTGGGATGTTGTTGATTACCTCATAGACTTTGGTCTTTATTAGGTCTTCAAGTGTCTTAGACTTGGTAGAATAGATCCTGTCTTTTATGTAAGTTCACAAAAAAAAGTCAAGGGGTGTGAGGTCAGGTGAGTATGAGAGACATTTCACTAGTTCACAAAGAGAAATTAGTCGCCCGGAAAATGCTTCCTCAAAAAGTTGCGAATTTCACAAGCGGTGTGTGGAGTTGCTCCATCCTGCTGAAACCACTGTGAATCTATGGTAATACCATTATTTCTTTTACGGGAATTAGGTGTGGTAAGTAGAAATCTTGAGGCATCTGATGATATGAATTTTGCATTACCGTTACTGCTTTTCCAGTTTCAATCTGAAAGAAGTAGCAACCTACTACACCATACCACCTAATTGTAACCCAAATGTTTGAGTTTAGCAACTCTACGTAGAATCTCTACTGGATCGCCAGCGTGACTTCCCCAGTAACGAAAGTTTTGCTTATTATTCTCCCTAGACAGATGTACATAACATTCGTCAGTAAAGTAGATATGTTTCGAAAACTCAGGATCTTCTTCTAGATTTGGTAACATCCATTTTGCGAATTAGTCACTGAAGCTTGTGAACGAATTTTGTCGGGTCAAAGGTTTAATTCGATATGAGGTATACGATGCAGAGATGTTCGTGAGATAGCTACCGGTACATCTGCTGACACAAGTCGAATTGAAGTCTACTGGATCGCCAGCGCGACTTCCCCAGTAACGAAAGTTTTGCTTATTATTCTCCCTAGAGATGTACATAACATTCGTCAGTAAAGTAGATATGTTTCGAAAACTCAGGATCTTCTTCTAGATTTGGTAACATCCATTTTGCGAATTAGTCACTGAAGCTTGTGAACGAATTTTGTCCCGGTAAAAGGTTTAATTCGATATGAGGTATACGATGCAGAGATGTTTGTGAGATAGCTACCAGTACATCTGCTGACACAAGTCGAATTGACGTCTGCGAACTGTACGCAATAATTTCCTGAACCATATTTACGTGTTGCACAGTTCTTGTGGATCGTCGCCTACCACTATTACCCTTATGTTGATTGCTTACATTTCCTTTAGTTTGAAATTTTCTAACGATTCGTGATATTGTCTTTCTATCGGGTGGATCTCTGCCTACATTTTCTTTGCAAAGTTTCTCTGCATGTGCGTCACAGAATTTGTCACATGAAACTACTCAACGCTCTTGATTTTCCGTTCCAGCTACAAAGGAGGTATCACTGTTTGAGGGTTCAGCCATTAGAAATGTATAGGTATATGCAGAATAAAAACCCCAATAATAAAATATACATACATTAAAAAAAATAACGGGCAAATAAAAATGGGGACTTATTTTGGGACACCCTACATATATATTATTATATGAACAGTAATAGCATGAGGTTGTACAGTCTGTTCTAAAGAACATATACCTGCAATTATTTCGAATTTCTATTTGATTCTGTAAGACTTTAAAACCGTAAAATGCTTTACAGGTTTCTGGACTCATCGTAATTCTAAAGTCGAGTAAATCTCATTCAAGGAGAAAAGAATTACGATATTAAGTTAGCTACAATACTTTTAAAGTTTTTGGCAGTTAAAACCATTAAACACAATTATACGAGGGCCACTCAATATACTTTGCCCCACCTTTTTTTTTTCTTTCCAAGTGTCCTGGTAAGTTCCAGAAATTTTGTACACAAGT
The DNA here is from genome assembly GCA_023014485.1 of Bathynomus jamesi. Lineage (NCBI taxonomy): Eukaryota > Metazoa > Arthropoda > Malacostraca > Isopoda > Cirolanidae > Bathynomus > Bathynomus jamesi. Next base: position 125,797 of record JAJOZX010009986.1, on the reverse strand, counting down.
AGTTACATACCTTTTTTACAAGTTGTTATTTTTCCACATAGTCTCCATCCTTTTCTACGGCTTTCCTCCACCTCGAAACAAGGGCCTTTATTCCTTGCTGGTTCCGCTGGAGCCACCTCTTAACCTCCTCAACAACCTCATCGTCACTCTGAAACTTTCTTCCACGAATAGCATCCTTCATTGGTTCAAACAAATGGAAGTCTGAAGGTACCAGATCTGGGCTGTATGGAGGGTGGGGTAACGCAGTCAAGCGCATTTGTGATGGCCTCTCTTGTTTGCAAACTGTTGTGTGGTCTTGCGTTATCGTGCAAAAAAAGGACGTCTTCCAGTTTTCTCTCCGGTCGAACTCGCTTTATACGTCTCTGGAGTCTCTGTAGGGTAGCAATATATGCCTCTGAGTTGATTGTTTGTCCTTTCTTCATAATGTCCACCAAAATCACCCCTTTCACGTCCCAGAAGATGGTGGCCATAACCTTTCCTGCAGAGGGAGCCATTTTGAACTTTTTCTTGCGTGGTGAGGCTACGTGATGCCATTCCATGAACTGCAGTTTTGTTTCAGGTTCAAAGTGGTGTACCCAAGTCTCATCCCCAGTCACAATTCGTGAAAGGAAGTCATCCCCTTCTGTCTCGTATCGAACCAACGACTCAGAAGCAATTTCTTTTCTTTGGGCTTTGTGATCTTCAGTCAGTTCGCGAGGAACAAGCCATGAACACATTTTTGAGTATCCCAGTTGCTGAATTATCGTATTCACACTTCCTTCACTAATTCCTAGCTCCAGTGATAGTGCCTTGTATGTGACGCGCCGATTTGATCGAATGATGCTGTTAGCACGTTGCACAGTGTGAGATGTGACAGCCGATGCCGGGCGACCGCTCCGTAACTAATCATCGAGGCTGGCTCTCCCTCTCTCCGATGATCTCATACGTTTAGAACTTTAGACCAGCGTCCACCTGTGCTTCGATCAACAACAGCATCTCCGTAAACGTTTTGTAGACGTTTGTGAATATTTCCAACTATTTCTTTCTCTGCGGTTAAGAACTCGATAACAGCTCTCTGTTTACGACGCACATCACTGTCAGACGCCATTTACGAAACTGCGTTAACTATCGGTTTTATACAAGAGCGTTTAAAAGCTGTTTTATACAAGGACGGGAGGTTCAAAGTGGAAAAATCCGGTTATGTGAAGCGCAGAAAGTTCAAACTTACTGCCCAAAAGACATTTCAGCCCCATAGCAATTATTTAGCTAGGAAAAAAGGGTGGGGCAAAATATACTGAGTGCCACTAGTACATTCATCAATTTTGGATGTAACTTGGATGTAACGCTTTATATACTAATGTCGTGTTACGTACCCTTATTTAGGTCGTAAAACAAACCAAAAGGGACCATTTCATCGTACTCATACCAAAAAAAGAACCATTTTCTCGGAAATAAATGTTTTTAATTTTGTAATTCGTGACCCGTAACGATAATAAAACACTCATTCTATTGTTAAATACAAAAGTTCTTTGAAATTGACAACAACAATTTTTCAGACTCAACATTTTGATGGAAATGTCGTGAAACGCGTTGAAACAACTCAAATTTAAATCATTTCTGACTTAATTTGGTATCTGTGAATTCTTGTTTCTTTTTCACTGTAAGGACTATTTGAAATTTTTTTTACTCAAATTTTGGTTTTTTTAGAAATGTAGGAAAATATTCGATGGGGTTTGTGCTAAAATTGGGGGAAAAAAATATATACAGTATATATGTATATATACAACTCTCAAAATGAGAAAAGACATTCCTTTGCCTTTGATTTACAATTTGTCATCCTGTATTATAATAAAAAAAGTAATTGTAGTTTATAATATTTTTCCTAGTAATATCTCAGAAATGTACACAAACTATTTAAGAAATAAAATCTTGGTGTTTTATCTACTATCAACTGTATCTACTATCTACTATCTAGTATCTACTATCAACTATTGTGGCTACAAAATAAGGGGTTTATTAACAATATAAAATATAATAAACAATTTTAACATATTTGGAAAGCATAAGTTACTTAGCATATAAATTTACATAGTCCTCAGATGAATTAGGAAAACAAGTACGTGACTTAAGGCACGATGCCAGAAGAACAGGTTTCCACACGTTCGTACTTCAAATCTTGTTTAACCAATAAGGAATAGGAGTATCAGTCACGTGATGCCCCACCTCCCGTTTCGTCCAATTATATATATCATTGAATTTGTAAAACTCATAAAATAGTGTATGTAAAAATTGTTTCTATGTCCCAGGTTTATAAGTGAGATGGACAAAGGTTTGTGTCTCCAGTGCGACATGGAAGTCCGAAGTGCAGAGGGGAGACGTAGAGCGCGGCACGGATGGAGATTCATGCAGTTAGTCGAGAGAGAGAGAGAGAGAGAGAGAGAAAATCTGTGACCGTCCATATTAATCAAATAGATCCCGGGCCCTGCACGGGAATTTCCGAAAAAATTATTAAAGTCCGATCTCGGATGTCATTAGACGAAAGCGCTTGAGCACCATTTTGTGTTTCCTTTCCTTCGTGGTTTTATTCATCATATATATATATATATATATATATATATATATATATATATACTTATATATATATAATTTTGTAACTTAAGTATATTTTTCTTTCCTGTGATGTGTTTCATACCCGATTGTGACTTGGTTCAAATAATGACCACAAGTGATCAATGGCATTTTTTTTTTCAAACAAATGTGTGGGACTAGCGACGCCGTCCTTAAAGAACTAACCTATTGTGTTAGCATCGTTCCCAGTTGGTGTGGTAAGTTGTGGTAGTTTAATCAAGTACAGTATTGTGTAAAATGTAAGCCCAGGCTCAAAACGAGGCCGTGGTTGACATCCGGTGATCTCAAGACCTACTCTCGTATGAGCTAGGCTTAAATCAACATTCCCACGTATGCTGATAGGCCTAGCCCAGCTAGGCTTAAGGTTAAGCTGGCTTTCGCTACCAAATTCGTAATTATATAACCAGAGTAAAGTCCTCATTTTTAGTCCCCAGCTTTACAGGTGTAACACCAACAAGGTAACTGGAGAACAACCTTTCACAACAACTAAATAAACGAGCAAATACTACATTTACTGTTAATTCATCAAAATATTTCATCAACATGAGTAAAACATAATTATTAATTTTTAGATTATCAGATTAGTTAAGTAACGTGACCATTTTTCTCTTTGCGTGTTCATCAGCCATTTTCTTTCATCGGACACAGTGTTCAGTTTTTACGCTTTTTACACTTTACACCTCTACACTTCTCTTTCGTGCAATTCCAACGAATGATGACAGTAATAACCATAACAATTATATATTTTTGTTTTATATTTTATATAAGAATGACAATGTATATTCAAATAGTGTTTACTGATATTTATCACTGCCTGGTTGTGTGTGACACGTAATGTGCATAGAATTTAAGCCATTTTGTAATCTTATTTTTCATATTATTTCTTATCACAACCGCGACTGTGTACGTAAAATCGTACTGGTCATGCTGTTCATGCATGATATCTCTCTCTCTCTCTCTCTCTCTCTCTCTCTCTCTCTCTCTCTGAGGAAGAAGGAGAATGGAACGTTTCATATTTACACATCATCATTCCACCCATACATCCATTCATGGTACGAACAATTTGTACCATCTTTTACAAGTAAATAGAGTGTCAACATACTAACGAGGCATCCGTCCTCCGTACGGACGGAGGACAGACATTCGGTTACATTATCAGCTATTATCAGTCCAGATGCATGATTCTTCAAGAGCAAGATGCTTTATAAGTCTGTGTTTCCTTAAGGCACCACCACTATACCTGTATCGGTCACAGACACATTCATATCATCTCAGGCTTGCTCTACACAAACTGGACCAAATGCTACAAGCATTTGCAATCTCAAACCTTCCATTTATACGTGCCCATATATTTAAGTCATTATTATTGAATTTTCTGCATCAAATTTCACAACCTTTGGCAATTTTCACTCGCTATGGCATTTCTCACCAAATCTCGCTATTAAATATTTGACTTCTATAACTTAAGCCATTATTCTATTTTAATACGCATACAGGGTGTTTAAAAGGAAACGCAACTCAAAATAGAAAAGAGAAAAGTAGGTTACAATGATATATGCATTCTGCAATGGGTAGCGTTTCTTTTAGGACACCCTGTATTACAATATATTTATTAATTTTATTGATATTATCCAGTTTATCTTAATTCTATTAATTATTATTTCTAGTATTTTTAAAATTCACAATCTTTAGAATTTTAATCCTCAATGTCGCTCTCTCTCTCTCTCTCTCTCTCTCTCTCTCTCTCTCTCTCTCTCTCTCTCTCTCTCTCTGCTTCATCAACTCTAGCTATCAAATTAGGTCTTCTGCCAACAAAATTATCATTATAGGGTGATCCAGAGAAATGGGACCCAAAAGAAACCCCTGTAACTCTTAAAGTATAAGTCCTTTTATAAAATCATACGCATCATTCGAAAGCGGATAGTTACAAGTTTGTACAGGATTGTATAGGTTTTGACAATACAAGACAAGATAAGATACAAAACAAAATAAAAGTGTTAGTTAAAACTAACCCTTCAAGATGACTGCATGGACTGTGGAACAGCTGCGTTTCATAACTGAGCAATATTATGAGCATGGAAGAAGTGTAGTTTCAGCTCAAAAATCTTTCAAGACAAATTTTCAGATGTCAAAATCACCTTCTAAGAAAGTAATCCGTCGGTGTGTCAGAAATTTTACCCTAACTGGCAGCATTGGAAAAAGAAAACCAACTGGAAGAGTGCGCACAGCAAGGATAGACGAGATCATTAACAGAACTCATGAAATTGTACAGGATAATCCTAACAAGCATCAGACGTGCTTCTCAGCTGTTAGGAGTTGGATATGGAACACACACCGTATATTCAAGCAAAATTTAATGCTCTTTCCATATAAAATTCAAACAGTGCAACAACTAAACGATGGAGATTTCGCACGAAGACGACAATTCTGTCAATGGATCCAACAAAAGGTAAATGACACCACCAATTTCTGACACACCGACGGATTACTTTCTTAGAAGGTGATTTTGACATCTGAAAATTTGTCTTGAAAGATCTTTGAGCTGAAACTACACTTCTTCCATGCTCATAATATTGCTCAGTTATGAAATGCAGCTGTTCCACAGTCCATGCAGTCATCTTGAAGGGTTAGTTTTAACTAACACTTTTATTTTGTTTTGTATCTTATCTTGTCTTGTATTGTCAAAACCTATACAATCCTGTACAAACTTGTAACAATCCTCTTTCGAATGATGCGTATGATTTTATAAAAGGACTTATACTTTAAGAGTTACAGGGGTTTCTTTTGGGTCCCATTTCTCTGGATCACCCTTATTATCATTATTATCATGTCTTTACACAACTCAAATTATTTTTATTCAATTAAAATTAATTAAACGTAATTACATATCTAATAACTTTGTTGATCATAATTTAATTGATCCCAATTGTAGTTGATCCCAATTGTAAGTCATTATTATTTATATCATTCATAAAATTTTGTACTTTGGTTGTGTTAAAAATAATGAAGAAAATAAATGAATAAGATATGAATAAGATAAATTAACCTTTTTTTTTATTAGTTATATATATATATATATATATACTCGCTCCTCCACCAAACCGGGACTAGAGGCGGGGCCACCAGCTTGACCTTCGTGTGAAGAAAGACCGATGCACGGAACCCTAACGCGGTTAACGAGGTGTGTATATGTTACACATAGACCGTGCATGGAACAAGGAACTCTTCTGGGAAAATTCTTGCCCAACGTGGGTAACGGGTCATGAGAAAAGAGGCCTCATTTTGGGGCCTCTTTGCTAGTGGCCCCGTTGCTGACGTTGGGCTTCTATCATGAAAAAGAAAAACTATAGTATTTATCATTACTTATTCGGACTACAGTGAATTTAATTTTCCCAGAGGAGTTCCTTGTTCCACGCATGGTCTGTGTGTAATATAAAAGTTTCTCAGGAGACCACACACACATACACACACACACACACATATATATTATATATAGAAATTAAAATTTTATTGGCGTGACAATAGTCCATACCACAACTAATAATTAATAATAAAAACTAGCAAAAACACTAGTTACACTAAAAATAAAAATACAATGTCGTTGTCAAGTGAAACTACGAACAAACGTGCTCATACCATGAAGCCCACAATTTAGAAGCTATAATTATGTCAGAACTGATGAATAGCTTGGATAATTGGGTTGGCTGATTTTTTATTCTTTACAGTTGACTGTTTTGAGCACGTTTTGTTACCCCAGGAAAGCTGCAGTCATTATAGGTAACAAATACATATACCGGGTGGCCCATAATTTAGGAACCATAGGAATAATTGTATTTTTTTTTCTAATAATTCTTATACTTTCTAATAATGTTTTTTTTTCTTTATTTTCTTTTTGATGAATTACCTGGATGACGTAGACGTACCGATAAACAAACGATGTGGCATTTTTTTTTCCAGCAAGACGGTGCACCGCCTCATTTTGCCATGCAAGGTCGCAAATACCTTGAGATAAAACGTTCCCCAACAGATGGATTGGCTGAAGAGGCCCTATCGAGTGGCCACCCAGGTCACCAGCTATCACTCCCCTCGATTATTTTCATCAAAAAGAAAATAAAGAACAAAAATATTATCAGAAAGTACAAAAATTATTAGAAAAAAAATACAATTATTCCTATAGTTCCTGAATTATGGACCACCCGGTATAGTGTGTGTGTGTGTGTGTGTGTGTGTGTGTGTGTGTTTATGTAAAGGAGAGACTAGTTTTACCATTCTTTGAGTGTTATATATCCACATATTTTCATATAATGTCATATTTCGAAAAACTGGGATCCAGTTTGAGCAAACATTTAAAATAATGCCAAGATGGTAGTGGTAGTGGTGGCGGTCGTCATAAGGGAAAATGTAACGAATTACAATCGTACAAAAATACAGATATGTACACAAAACAATCAAAAATGGCTAAAAAAAAAATTTCCATTTGTACTCCATTTGAAAATATGTGACGTACGCGCCCAATCCGTATATTTATTTATGGTATTGAACGCCCGTTCTCTGACTTTTAATTTACTTCACGGGCACCCTTTAAGTTGGGCGTACCCGGTGAGTTTATCTCTTATTTTCGTCCAGGATTATTCGGCCTACCCAGGACGGATGGCCCTTTAAATTGATAGGCTAGGTTCCTTCGGCTTTCCACAAGCCTACTTTGAACGTTAATTTTCCCCAGCTAACAAGAGGGGTCTATCACAAGGTATTTAAAACAACACACGCCCTCTTATAAATTTTATTAAATGTTACTTGACACAGTACATGCATTTAATATTTTATTCTGTATTACATCTATAAAATTTCAGTCAATACAATAATCTTAACTTCAAAGACAAAGTTCACCGTTTGATGAAGTCAAATCGATGCATTGATCAACAATGATAAATCTAAAGCAAAGATGAACAGTTAGCTGAATGAAATAATTTATAGTTCGAGGGGTTTTATATTTTAGTGCAACAAAATAAATAACAATAAATGAAGTGGTCGGAATTCGACCCAGATATTCAAAGACTAAAGTTACTTACTCTGCAGGAGACAAACTTACTCCCACTTGTGCTGCGTACGGACCGTAGATTTACGGCCGCTACAAAGCTTGCAAACTCTACAATGTTAACTACCGGGACTTCTTTCTGAACCCAAATGGACGGATTCAGGAAATTAGGGCCCAGACGTACCCTATTTCTTATTTAAGTGGAGCTAAATTTACTTAAGAGACCGTTCACAAAACTCTTGGTCCGTTGGTTAACATTAATTAAGTTACAATCAAATTCTCGGTTAAGGTCGCTAACCTTCAAGTGAATATTCTCAAATTTCCGCGTAAACGAATTTCATGAACTATAAGTTCTTAATTTTTTCGTTAGTGACAATTGATTCTTTCAGTTTTAAGTTTGCTTACATTTACGCGCCGATTTCCGCGTAAGCTAATGACATGGCATACTTTCCGTTTTAAAGTTTATTACGCCACAAGTCTACAGGGTGTTTGTTTAACCACAGTTAACTTCAAGGAGGAACGACTACAACTGACTTAACAATTTTGGAATTTACTTTTCAAATTTGAAGGACCCCGCCTTCCAATATTCTGCAAACCTATCAAATCATTTATTTTCCTAAGATCGTCCCTACAGAAGGCTATTACCCCTACAAGAGAGAAAGAAGGCGTCTTCACTACGTTTCCCAGGATCCTGGGCCCCCTGATTGGAGCTGGACCTGATTTCCGAGTATAGACCCCTCCTTCTTCCCACGAAATACATTTAAAGACCGTTAACAGATTCGAAGCCCTAAGTTTATGACCCCCTCGTGGTTCAACTTTGTTGGCGTCTTCGAGTCTGCGTTATAAAAGTCACAACCTCATTTGAAAGCGAAACTAACCATTTGTACATTTGGAACCTTTAGTTGTAAATCTCCGCGGCCAAGCGGTTTTGGGTTTCCTCTTCCCCTGAGAACCACTTAAATAGAACGTCCGTTCTATTTTTGAAAACATCTTTAACTTATGCCTTTATGAATATTCATAACCCAAAACGCTTGGCTTTTTGCGAACAAAATAAAAATCTTAAAACTAACATTTCTGCATGCCAATTGCATGGTTACGACATATGATAAAATATTATTAGTGTAAAGGTAAATGGAGCAAAAAAATGGACAAAAATTATCTTGGTTTCGCTTCCGCCCGAATTGTTCATTCTGATGAAGGTCAAGCTTGTCACTCCACCTTAGACCTACAGTTTAATGTGGAATCCGAACCACGCCTCACCACGGGCGGTCAGAAATTACAAAGTCCTAGCTCGGACTCGATCTCACGACCTCCTGATCAGCAGCCCAGCGTCTTAACCACTAGGCTACCCAGGGTACCCATTTATCTACCAACTAATTTTTATTGTGTGGAAGGATGAACAGCTGGGTTTTGCTGCGCGCCGCCTGCCGTCACCGGGTTTCGAACCCCGACCGGTGGATTTGTAGTCAGCAATGCTAACCAGTACACCACCGAGGCGCCTCATATCCCCCATAAAATTCTCTTATTTTTATAATTTATTTATTTGCAAGTATTTTCTACTTGCTCAAAGTTAAATTATACAATTTTATCAAAGTATTTTATCAAAGTACTTTATCAAAGTACTTCATCAAAGTACTTTATTAAAATATTTTATCAAGGTACTTTATTCAAGTGTTTCATCAAAGTACTTTATCAAGGTATTTTAAACGAGGGTGAACAAATGAGTCATTAAACATAACCGTAAACCGTAAATTTATAATTAATTAATATTTGGCCATCCACGCGAGTGTGTGATAAGTGGTCATTATTAACCGTGACTAAATTTTAAAATCACTGTTCGTTTATGACTAGTTAAATATCAAATGAAAATTATCTGCTGTATAATTTAAACTGCCCACACAAGTACTTTGATAAAGTAGATACAATACTTTGATACAATACTTTGATAAAATACCTTCATAAAGTATTTTCATAAAATACTTTAATGAAGTACTTTGATAAAATGAAAAAATAAAGTACTTTGATAAAATACTTTGATAAAATACTTTGATAAAATACCTTGATAAAATACCTTGATAAAATACTTTGAGAAAATACTTTTTGAGAAAATACTTTGATAAAATACTTTAATAAAGTACTTTGATAAAGTACTTTGATAAAATACTTTGATAAAATATCATACTTTGATAATTTTAAAATTACAGGGATAAAAGTTAATGTAACCATTTTTAAAATCATTTATAAATAATATTCACTGTTAAAATTACTGTAGCTTTCTTGTATATTTCGTAACATTCACTATTCCTGATTCGAGAGCATGTTCTTGAACACAAATTTTTGAACACAAATTCTTGAACATAAATTTCTGAACACAAATTCTAGAACACAAATTTCTGAACACAAATTTTTGAACATAAATTTCTGAACACAAATTTTTGAACACAAATTCTTGAACATAAATTTCTGAACACAATTTTTTGAACATAAATTTCTGAACACAAATTCTTAAACACAAATTTTTGAACACGAAGGTACTTAGAATAGACCTATGATTTGTAATTAAGTTCGTATAAAGAGAATTTTTAAAATACAACTTATTTATTATTTGACTTATAATGTCTTAACTGATAACACCATTCTGAAAAGTAATGTACGCATTGGCTCGATATTCAACACCCATTTCGTCAACAAAACCGAAACATCGAGACTTAAAAAAGTAACAACCTAACCTAATCTAGGGGTAATCTATTTTAACCTAACCTCACCTAACTTGACTTAATTTAACCTACGATCAGATGTCTATCAGATGTCGTAAAACCGAAACGAAAGATACGTTTCCAGTTTGGAGGGATATTTTACTCTACCTTTTCAACCGTTTCGCTGCGTCATTCGGATATATCCGACCTGTTTTGTTCGGATATATCCGACCTGTTTTGTTCGGATATATCCGACCTGTTTTGTTCGGATATATCCGAACGCTTTTGTTCGGATACATTCGAATTATGCAACAGAAAGGTTAAGGTTAAATAGCTTTATCAGAACACGTATATTATACAATCTCCCTATTATTAAATGTAAATGGGCTTAAGATAACAAATGTTTAAACAGATAAGCCACTTTTAACCCATTAGTGGCCAACGCCACTTTAGTGATTTGGTTCTGGCTGACGCCAGACGATTTTATTCAGTCTCGGAAAAGATCTCTGGGCACTAATGGGTTAATTAATAAAATATTACCCAAAATTTGTTCCAAAATTTTAAGGAAATTATCATTAATTTAGATAAGACTCGAGAAATGGTAAAAATGGTAAAAATTGGTAAAAATGGTAAAAATGGTAAAAATGGTAAAAAATGGCAAAAATGGTAAAAATTGGTAAAATTGGTAAAAATGGTAAAAATGGTAAAAATTGGTAAAAATGGTAAAAATGGTAAAAATGGTAAAAATGGTAAAAATTGGTAAAAAATGGTAAAAATTTGTCCATGGAAAATATATTCATAAAAAAGCTAGAATTTAAACTAAATGGACTACATGAAATTAGGAAGAAATTCCTTTGTGTGTGTGTGTGTGTGTTGTGTGTGTGTGTGTGCGCGCGCGCGCGCGCGCGCGTGATCTTTTAATACGACGATAAGTCTAAATGTCATTAAGTTAACGGTTCGTTGCAGTGACATTCTGGAAAGTATCACACTTTAACCGACATATATATATATATATATATATAATATATATATATATATATATATATATATATATATATATATATATTGCATCTACTTCCATGACCATCCGTTACACTTCACTGAATAAAATACCGCTGATATATATATATATATATATATATATATATATATATGAGATTAAGTTTACTTGGGGTCATCAGCGCTTACGAGTATGAGTCTCGTTCTGGGAAAAAGAATTGAATATTTATTTTGCTTGTCGAAGTGTATTTACAAATGTTGATATTCCATTCCTGTTCCATATACATTCAGTTGAAGTCATAAAACAGTTCTCAAACTGAAATAGGGGAAATTGGGGGAATGGCGCGCAGTTTAGGGTAAACTTTACTATCCACTATCGTAGTAAAGATACATTTCTGAAAATATTTGTATTTTCTCTCTTACTTTTTGCAAATCACTTTTGGTTTTTGAGATTAATTGATCCATAAAGGATTAAAACATATAAAACCGAAAATTGAGGTTTGCGCGGTATTCCCCACCTCTTGGGGTAATACTGTTGTACGTTGCGGGGCAGTAACGTGCATAGTGGATCATTCAAAGAACTTTGCAAAACCTTTTATTATCTCGCAATGCATACCCAACCATGCGTAATACCATACGTAATACCCAACCATGCGTAATACCATACGTAATACCCAACCATGCGTAATACCATACGTAATACCCAACCATGCGTAATACCATACGTAATACCCAACCATGCGTAATTCAAAGTTGAGGTTAAGAAATGCATTTGCGAAATGTATTTAAAAATATGTATTTTCAAATAACAAATACTCTTTCAAAATATTTAAATACGTATTTAAATACACACCGAAAAAAGTATTTATAAATACAAGTATTACAATACAAATGTATTTAAATACTGCCTATCTATGCCTACTTCTATAGCATCCTTCCCCCAATTCTCCCACTTCTATATGATCCTTCCCCCAATTCTCCCACTTCTATACGATGTCAAGGAAATAAAAGTATTTGTTTTTTAAATTTAAAGAACATAAATAGAACGAAAGTTATTTGACATCACAAAAGCTTCATGAATTTGTTCTTCAAACTAACTTTTTCTGACACCTTTGTAAACCGTTAAGCAGACTTCAAAAAGTTTCAGACTTCAAAAAGTTTCAGACTTCAAAAAGTTTCAAGACTTCAAAAAGTTTCAAGACTTCAAAACGTTTCAGATTTCAAAACGTTTCAGATTTCAAAATGTTTCAGATTTCAAAACGTTTCAGATTTCAAAAAGTTTCAGACTTCAAAAAGTTTCAGATTTCAAAATGTTTCAGATTTCAAAACGTTTCAGATTTCAAAACGTTTCAGATTTCAAAATGTTTCAGATTTCTAAACGTTTCAGTTTTTATTTTGGATATTTCGAGACAAAGAAGCGAGTTAATTATGTGGTTTGGCGGAAATTCTGCGTGAATATCGAGTAATGATGAGGGGGTACTGAAATAATGACCAGTGCCCAGTATCTATTAAGGGAAGATGCATTTTTGCGGACATTCGACCTTGGTCCCTGCTTCCTGCATAAAAAGAAACCCTGATCCAATGTCACTTAATTTCGCTGATCATACGGGAAGTGGTGGAACAACATGTCCACAAGAAAGTTTATGTAAAAAAAAAAAAAAAAAAAAAAAAAAATATATATATGATGGTGTCTGTTCATTTATACACACCCAAATGGCTTGTCTAATCTACACCAAATTTAGTATACGCATTAAGAGAGAACCAGGGAAGGTTTTAGTAGCACATCCGCCCCTCCCATCTCACCACTTGGATATATATATATATATATATAATTTAACAATTTTTACCTGTCAGCAGGTGTACAATATAATTAATTATATTTACATGCATATCATTCGGTTGAAAATTATGAATACATAATTATCAGAATTACACGCGCACATGACAGTAATTTTACGTTAATAACTGCAGTAATAACTACAGTAATGTCGTCACATAATTAAAAATAGATTCATTACAGTACAAAAACTACTTTTTAAAAATATCTGTATAATTTTTTTGGTCCCTGAAATCTGGTTCCCAAACTTTTTGAGTCATTACCCCCATTTTCACATGGACACCTTCATAATGATCCCAACCCTACCTGTACCCTCACGTAAAGCCAGTCCCAATGTGGCCATGTCGTTTATTTATGCACTTTCTGTACTTTAGAAGTACTTGCAGAGTACCAAATTACCCCACTAAAACAAGCCAAATTACCCTATAATAGGGTAATTTAGCCATAGTTTGGGAAGCGTTGCCTTAAATGAAACCAAAAGTTTTGCTTATCTTTACCTCATTTTACTCATTTTGGTTCATTGACCCTTTAGTTCCCGGAGGTCTTTCCCGAGACTGAATAAAATCAGTAAAGTGCCACTGGGCAGTGGGTACTGATGGGTTAATGAAGAGAAACTGTAAAAATACCCTCATGTTAAATAAATGGAACAACGTACATGTTATTAGAATTATCATAAAAAGATATACAGTTATTGATATTCCGTAACGGCATATTGCATCTTCAGAAAACTTTGAGTCAATAAGCCGTTACGTCATAATTCTTAGAAGTTTACGAACATTAGCAACAATTTGTAAAGCAAAAACGATATAACATATCCATTAGTGGTGCATTAACTTCAAGGTCGAACTCATCCCATCCTTTTACGGTTGATGGAAAACTAGAGAGACAGACAGACAGATAGACAGAGAGACAGACAGACAGAGAGAGAGAGAGAGAGACAGACAGAGAGAGAGAGAGAGAGAGAGAGAGAGAGAGAGTTACAAGGAGTTACAAGGAAAAGAAGCACCTCAAAAGGCCTTGCGGCCCATACCGAGGAGGTACCAATGGCAACGGGTGCCAGGGAAAATTTTGTCTTTCAACTATGCTAGCAGTAGTAGAAAACTGGATAGAAAAGTAGAAGGCTCTCTCCCCACCCTCCGCTCCCTCCCTGCCAGAGGCAGGTATGGAAAAAGGTTGAAGAAAATACCTTGACCCTGGAAAAGTAGCCAAGGAAATTTTACAGGAAAGTGGAGAATATATAAATAGCTCTATATTTAGCTTGCTCACAGAGACCGAGCAAGCGAACTCCTGCAGAGTTTTCTGAGGTTTTAATCTTAAACTATCAACGTGTTAAAGTAATTCCCACATATACTAGTCGTTTCTAATCCAACTTCTAACCATTGTTGCGAGTTGGGTTATCATTTGAACTAAACATGCTTCTAAAATCGACATCTTTGAACCCGCATCACGTAAGCGTCGATTGTAGCCCATATGCCTAACGAAAGGGATTAACTTTGTGGCATTTTTCGCCAGTTTCCAATCCACCTACCTACTTCCCCACCAATACCCAGCGCGCGCACTTCGGCCATTAGCCGGCGGTGAGGTACCTTATCAAAGGCCTTCTAATCAATCGCCCTACTCTTATCATACTCACTCAACATGACGTAGAAAAACTCGAGCATGATGGTGAGACACGACCTATGCCATCTAAACCCATGCTGGAGTCCCCAAGTAGCTTGTAGGAATCCAAATGGTCAACAATCCTACTCGCTATTATCCCCTCTAAATATTTACCTACAACTGAAGTTAAATGGTGTTATTTATAGAGGTTCCAAGCCTCTCTTCCACGCATGAGATAGCAGTAGCGTCCTAATCGTAACAGTAGAGAAAAAGACAATACTAAAAGTTTTTCTTTTTTTTTGCAGTCAGAGGAGAACATCCCTAACCTAAGCTAAAAGGACAGAGTGGGATGGGAAGGGGTCCTAGTAACCCACGGGACAGGTTTGTACAACAGACTTCACCCGCCCTCCCGAAAGAGAGAGAACCTAAAGGAATTGGCAGCCAATTTCTCTAGAATCCCACGACTCGGGACCGGAGGGCTGTCACACCCCAAGTATAAAGTTTACAACACGCAGAACGAACGTGCATAAGAGAGAGAGAGAGAGACAGAGAGACAAAGAGAGAGAGAACATAAATCTTTTACACAAGGCTAAATCAATCTTAAGAAAACGTGTCTAGAAAACCCGATTTTGGGGGGGGAAAAAAAAAAAATGAAAATGGTTTTAAACAAATCTTATAAAAAAACATTTTTTACAGTTAGGTTTTTTTTTTTTTTTTTTAAATACCGATTTGTTTTTTATTTTGAATCATATTAGAATGTTTTTAATGCTTTAAGTATTCATTTTCGCGATACCTTCGTGGGCAATGCCCTCTTTTTTTTATTCATTACTTTCAATGTATTGAAAGTATTTAAAAACGGGGAAAACTGACCATCATGCATCACTGATATAAACCAGTATTTTCGTTCTCACTTTTACTTTGAAAAGCTTCTTCTTCTTCTGCATGCTCTTTCGAAGGAAAATTTTCTCTTGTATTTAATTTGAGGTGTTTATTTTTGGGATCTCTCTCTCTCTCTCTCTCTCTCTCTCTCTCTCTCTCTCTCTCTCTCTCTCTCTCTCTCTCTCTACTCCGCAGGGGGTATAAAGGTTATGCACGTTCCTTCTGGGTGTTTTAAACTTTATACTTGGGGTGTGACAGCCCTCCGGTCCCGAGTCGTGGGATTCTAGAGAAATTGGCTGCCAATTCCTTTAGGTTCTCTCTCTTTCGGGAGGGCGGGTGAAGTCTGTTGTACAAACCTGTCCCGTGGGTTACTAACTTACTAGGACCCCTTCCCATCCCTACTCTGTCCTTTTAGCTTAGGTTAATGATGTTCTCCTCTGACTGCAGAAAAAAAAAAAAACTTTTAGTATTAACTCTTTTTCTCTACTCTTACGATTAGGACCCAACTGCTACCTCATGCGTGGGAAGAGAGGCTTTGGAACCTCTATAAATAACACCATTTCACTTCAGTTGTAGGTAAATAATTAGAGGGGATAATAGCGGGTAGGATTGTTGACCATTTGGATTCCTACAAGCTACTTGGGGACTCCAACATGGGTTTAGACGACATAGGACGTGTCTCACCAACATGCTCGAGTTTTTCCACGTCATGTTGAGTGAGTATGATAAGAGTAGGGCAATTGATTAGAAAGTCTTTGATAAGGTACCTCACCGCCGGCTAATGGCTAAAGTGCGCGTGCTGGGTATTGGTGGGGAAGTAGGTAGGTGGATTGAAAACCGGCTGAAGAATGCCACAAAGTTAATTCCTTCCGTTAGGCATATGGGCTACAATCGACGCTTACGTGACGCGGGTTCAAAGATGTCGATTTTAGAAGCATGTTTAGTTTAAATGATAACCCAACTCGCAACAATGGTTGGAAGTTGGATTTGAAACGGTTTAGGACTAGTATGTGTGGGAATTACTTTACGTATAAGATCTGTGACACGTGGAACAGGTTACCTTCAGAAGTCGTGAACAGTTCCTCTGTGGATCAGTTCAAGAAAAGGTTAGACCAAATCTTGCACACTATTTGAGGGTGTAGAAAATTTTCCCTGGCACCCGTTGCCATTGGTACCTCCTCGGTATGGGCCGCAAGGCCTTTTGAGGTACTTCTTTTCCTTGTAACTCTCTCTCTCTCTCTCTCTCTCTCTGTTAGAATATGTTAAAATTGAACCAGTTTAATAACAAGAACATCCAGAGTGGACCGAAAGGTCTTTGAGACTACCTGTTCTCCTTGTAACCCTCTCTCTTTCTCTTTCTCTCCCTCTATTTATCCATCTATCTATCTATCTTTATATATATATATATATACGTAAAATCTATACATAAAATTATCTTCAGTATTTGCTACCGACATTAGATTCTCTTTAAAGAAATATAAACTCATTTTTAAAGAAAAAATAAAAAACAAAATCTATTTTCATATTTTTTTCACTAAAACAACCACATACCTTAAATTAATCAAATTTGCAATAAAGTATTCCTAGTGAATTGATTCAAGATCAATACAGAGTTCTACGACCTATTAATGATGAGTCGTGTCCTAGAATGATCTTCAAAATAGTTTGCCATAAAAGATCAATCGTTGCATAACAACTAGAAAGTCATGTTATGACGTAATTGATCATCAAACATAAACTATGCAGATGAAGTAATGAGGATGTTACGTAAACGAAAATCAAGGTTAATATAAGTTATGATAAGGTTTGTAGGGACCAGAAGGTCTGTTGTTGTTTGATGTCCTTTGTATTCTTTGTATGACGAAGTTGTAGGGGCAGACGGTCTGTTGTTGTTTGATGTCCTTGTATTCCTGTGTATGACGAAGTTGTAGGGGCCAGACGGTCTGTTGTTGTTTGGTGTCCTTTGTATTCCTTGTATGACGAAGTTGTAGGGGCCAGACGGTGTGTTGTTTTTGGTGTCCTTTGTATTCCTGCGTATGACGAGGTTGTAGGGACCAGAAGGTCTGTTGTTGTTTGATGTCCTTTGTATTCCTGTGTATGACGAGGTTGTAGGGACCAGAAGGTCTGTTTGTTTGGTTTTGTATGCTGTGTATTTCTGTGACGAGGTTGTAGGGACCAGACGGTCTGTTGTTGTTTGGTGTCCTTTGTATTGCTGTGTATGACGAGGTTGTAGGGACCAGAAGGTTTTGTTGTTTGATGTCCTTTGCATTCCTTTATATGACGAAGTTGTAGGGCCAGACGGTCTGTTGTTGTTTGGTGTCCTTTGTATTCCTGTGTATGACGAGGTTGTAGGGGCCAGCCAGTCTTTTGTAGTTTGGTGTCCTTTGTATTCCTTTGTATGACAAGGATGTAGGGGACAGCCAGTCTTTTGTAGTTTGGTGTCCTTTGTATTCCTGTGTATGACGAGGTTGTAGGGACCAGAAGATCTGTTGTTGTTTGATGTCCTTTGTATTCCTTTGTATGACAAGGATGTAGGGGGCCAGACGGTTTTGCAGTTTGGTGTCCTTCGTAT
The DNA here is from genome assembly GCA_023014485.1 of Bathynomus jamesi. NCBI lineage: Eukaryota > Metazoa > Arthropoda > Malacostraca > Isopoda > Cirolanidae > Bathynomus > Bathynomus jamesi. The sequence goes on along the minus strand of JAJOZX010009986.1, from coordinate 107,573 downwards.
TCCTTTGTATGACGAGGTTGTAGGGACCAGTCAGCCTGTTGCAGTTTGATGTCCTTTGTATTCCTTCGTATTCCTTTGTATGACGAGATTGTGGGGACCAGCCAGTCTGCTGCTGTTTGATCTTTTCTATTCCTTTGGATTCTTTTGTATGACGAGGTTGTAGAATAATTACAATATATCCGCAAATAATTTTGTAAATAAACATAAATTCATAGTGAAAAATAAACTTTGATGTTTAACATATAAGTTATTAAGTCATTAACATTCATTAAACACGTAAGAATGTTTTATTATCGTAATACAGGGTGTTCAAAAAGAAACGCAACCAAAAATAGAAAATAAGTGATAGTGATATACGCATTCTCCAATGGGTTGCGTTTCTTTCTGAACACCCTGTATATAAAAGGAAGTTTTGACTGATAAATTTTATTTACAAATATACTTTTGGGGATAATATTTAAATTAAAAATATATACGTCAAATATTAATAAGAAAGTACAGTCGCGCGCAAAAGTCTAGTTCGACGAGAACTCTGCATATGATGACGATGATGATAAACTCTATTCGATAGATTGATCGATAGATCGAAATGAACCAAACAGTCTTCTGCGAACACAACTGTACACTTAATGAAATAATCTTTCGTTTCTTTGACTACAACTCTATCATCAACAACTCTATCATCAACAACCCTATCAACAACCCTATCATCAACAACCTTCCTTACTTGCATGTCTGTAACTCTCTTTACTTGTATGTCTGTAGTTTGCATGGTATGACAGTGAGTTAAGACTGTGTTTGCATGGTTTGTAAGCGTTCTTATTTTACTTCTTTTCATCTTTCACCCTCTCCTATTCTCTTCGACTATTTCACTTGTCGGTAGTGGCCGGCGGATGATGATGGTGAAACTTTTTTCTCTTTTTTGAATGAATGTTAACCCACGAGTGATAGGTGTTGTTACTTACTTAACCCCTTATTCTCTTCTCTTAATCCCCTACTCTTTCCTTTCTCTCGGGCTGACCTTAGAGTGGACCTTAGGGTCTTTGTTAGCCTTAGCTTCTGTAGATCTGTAGATCTGTAGAACCCTATCAACAACCCAAAATCTTCTTTGGTAAAGCTTTTTCCTCCAGTTTGAATTAGAAACGCCTCTTTTAAAAGTAGTTTTGTAAAGAAATATACAAGCGGATTTTAATGGATTTTAGTTCGTATCAAAATTATAATCATTATCATTGTCATTATCATCATTGTCATTATCATCATTATAATGATAATATCCACTTCAGCAGAAATATGGTACAAACTTTGTTTCATGATTGCCAACACCAAGAAACAGCCCTGCTTTACATAAACATGTTTTGAAATAATAATTGTATTGGTGTTAATTAGCTTTTAACATTTTTTTAAATGTTAATAATAATTTTAAAAGGAAATTAACTTCATCTTATTTAATTAGAAATATTGTTAATTTTAATGCAAAAGATGGTTTGTTTCCTCTGGACTTTTTAATTTTTTTTTATCTTTACAGAGTCGTGGCTTAGGAATATTTGCAGGCAATTTCAGTTGCCAGATGCATGAGCTTTTTGACGTTTCTTCACTTTCTTCTTTCCCTTTGATTTTAGTTTTTCTTCCGCCTGAACGAAGAAGGGAGTTTCCTTTGAAAAGCTTTGCGGTTTTTAAAGTTTTAGCTTTTAGCTTCATTATTCCCCTCAGTGATTTTAAGCTTGACCTTCGTCAAATGAGGAATCATCGCAAGGAACATTTGAAAGGTTGAAAGATATATATATATATATATATATATATATATATATATATAATGAAACATCATTAAATTTTCTTTTAAAATATGAATTATGCGTTTGTACAATAATTATTATGATGATGACACATCTGTCATGAACGAATATCTTCAGGAATTTGATTCAACAAAGGTATGTATATCTATTTAAAAAAAATCTTCAAGGTAGCTGTCTGAACTTCACACTAACCTTAATTATATACCGCTCCATTTCTTTCTTTTCTCTTTTTTTTTGACATGGATGAAATATCTTTGATGAAAAACAATTCATCAACTTGATGAAAAATAATTCATCAACTTGATGAAAAATAATTCATCAACTTGTGATTTACGAGGTTCGTAAAATATATGATGAAGTCATAATACGTTTGGGATTCAAGAGGCGAGCTAATGGAATTGATTAGTAAGCACACCATTTCCCCGTAAGCGACGTGAAGACAGTGCTGCCAATGGTTCGATTCACGTTGATTAATTATTTATAATCCAGGAGTTGGCGCAATTGGCCAAATTAGTGCGACCTGAAACTGTGCCAATTTATGGCTCTCTTGACTGATGAACGGAGTAGCTGTGAACGTTTATTTTGAGTTAGCGATGCCGTGAAAACAAGTGTGCAATTTCTTTCGTTGTTTGAGGAACTTCGCAATGTCCCGTTGTACAAACTTTTCTTCATATCACTGCATTAACATTTAACTTGATGTTAAAATAATGTATCCTATTACTAATGATAGGATTAACATCAGTCACGGATGAAGAGAGAACAGGAAGGAGGGGCACACTAAAGACCTGCTTTTATTCATGCAAATGTAAGTCAACCTTCGTCTTCCTCGAGTTTCTTTGAACTCGACGAAAAAGGTTTTCAAGCGTCACCAAACAAGGTCTCTCATTATTTCATCTTCCGATTTCAAAGTTCATTTTCGGTAAATCCTTTCTAAAAAAATATATCGAATTCCAGTCAGCCATGAAGGCCATAATATACTTTATATATATATAATATATATATATATATATATATAATATATATATATATATATATATATATAAAATGTTACCTCACAAAAAAATATTAGCCCAGTATGGCTGTGAATTATTACACATTCGCCCTCACTTTAGTTGTCCACACACACACACACACACATGTATATAAATTAGTATTGCAATAAAAGATAATTTTGGAATAGACATTTTTTTTTATGTAATTTGCGCCTTACTCACATGCATGAATTCACGTAATTCATGAATGACTTCATGAACCGAATTTAACTGCAAATTCCCTCAAGAAATTCGTGTCTTCTTCCGAAGAGATTCGAGATTTAGCTTAAAAGAAGCGCCGGTTTTCGTTTCGGAAAATCATTTCGATTCTTCGAAGAAAATCCAGAATTTCTGTTTCCCCACACGGAGGGAGTAAACGTCAACTCCAAAAATCACTCGATCCCGGGCAATCACAGAGGAGGTGGACGGCCCAACTCTAACAACCGTGACGGAAGCTCGAGTCGAACTCGAAAGAACGCAAAAATTCATAAGGGAACTAAAATCATTAAGATATCAGTTCCATTATGAATCTTTCCTAAGAATCAGATATGGAAAGGAGAGAGAGAGCTGCGTTTGTCTCTTAAAAGGTACCCCGTGGTTAGGTTGGACGTGAAGTTTGTAAACAGAGTAATTAGAAATTAAAAATAAACTATCTCTGCTTTATATTATTAATTAATTTGACCTGCATTAATATTTATATTAATTTAAATTAATCCTACAACAGAAGAAAAAATTTTCATTAAAATTAACTTTAATCTACAGGGTGGCCCATAAGTCCCAATTGGTTATAATTTAAACGTAAATCCATCTAGCGGATTTAAAAAAAAAAAGAATACTTGTCGAGATGGTTACATTTTGCCACCCTGTACTTTAAATTACTGTGAGGAGACCTCAAAATATGCTCGATACAAAGCTCCATAAAGGAAATTAAAAGTTAAAAATTTCAAAATTTTAATCACTGGTTTTTAAATATTTGTTCGTAAGAGCGCAAAAACGATTTTTTTTTAGTCCTCGTATATACATATATCCACTTAAATGAGTGTTGCAGGAATTGCAAAAGCTGCAGGTCGGTTAAACAGTAGTTTTATATAATTGTTTTTTTTTTTTCTAATTATGCCACTACACTCGTCCCACCCCCGAGGTTTTTTATCGATAAGCCGAAGTGAGCTATAATTACAATATTACACAGATAAAATTAAAAATTTGTCCATTGAAATGAGCAACTGCTATGGGTATTTGGGTAATGACATAGTTCATATGTCAATTTCATTCTGGCCTAAATTTTATTAATTTTTTAGCAAGTTATTTTTAAGTTTTCGTCGTTTTATTAAATTTTTCATTTAATTTCTAAATTTTAAATTTTGTTTTACTAAAATCTATAAAGAAATTTTAAATATACAGACAAAATTTATGTTCGAAGTAATATACATATAAAATATACATATAAATATACATATTATTCTTGTTTCATATCAACACGTTATGTAAAGGATGTCCAACAATGTCCATGAGCGACCACGTAATGACAAAACCACTGAAAATAGTTGTGTGGTCTTCCAGAACCGATTCAAACGTGCAGCTCTTTTTCGGAGGAGCTGTACAAATATTGTCAATAGTTTTGCTATTACGTGGTCGCTCATGAACCCATATATATATATATATATATATAGATATATATATATATATTATATACTGTGAACGATAACTGGTGCGTTCACAGTTTAAGTGAGGGATAAAAAGTTTAGCATCTTTTCACATAGAACGTCATTCCACCCACACGCCCATTTCAGGGTACGAGCAGCTCGTAGTAGCATTGACAAGCAAATAGGGTGTCAATGTACTGACGAGGCTTTCATACTTGGTTCATCACCAATGAAAACGATAATGCTCCGTGTTAGCCCAGTCCAGAGAACATCCAGTCCCATATTTGTTTTCACATAATCTTCGTTAGTTCATATTGTAGACACGTCTACTTACTACCAGTCCTAGTGCATGACTCTTCAGGAGAAAGATGCACCACAAGTTTGTGTTTCCTCCCCAAGGTAGTATATATATATACCGGGTGTCCAAGAATTATCTGTACAATTTTTGGCTGTTATTAAAAGTCAACCATGAAGTGTAGAAATTCCAGTGTTGTCCCATTTTACAGAGAAACTCATTAAGTTTTTTCTGATAACAAGTTTTGACAAGTTTTTTCTTTTTTGTACGCGGGTGACAGACATTGATGATTTAAAAGCAAGAATCACAGCTGCTATTGAGCGAATTGATGTGGATATGCTGCAGCGTACATGGCAACATTTGGATTATCGATTGGATGTTTTGCGAATCACTGATGGTGCACATATCGAATGTTTGTAACAACGTTACTTAATAAAAGAAACTTTTGAAAATACAGATTCTAAATAATCTTGTTTAAGAATTTACGTGTGTTATCAAGAATTTTATTAAAAGATGAAGTTGTACAGATAATGTTCGGACACACTGGAATTTCTAAAAAACTTGTCAAAACTTGGTATCAGAAAAAACTTAATGAGATTCTCTGTAAAATGGGACAACACTGGAATTTCTAAAAAACTTGTCAAAACTTGGTATCAGAAAAAACTTAATGAGATTCTCTGTAAAATGGGACAACACTGGAATTTCTACACTTCATGGTTGGCTTTTAATAACAGCCAAAACTTGTACAGATAATTCTCGGACACCCTGTATATATATATATATATATATATTAATATTATATATATATATATATATATATATATATATATATATATATATATATTGGGGTGACAACTTCTTATAGGGATAAAATTTGAAATTAAAAAATATTTGCCGGCCATTTGTCCAATGCTGCCACCCTATGAGGAAACACCGTAGACGAAATCTCATGGAATTCGGAAAGCATTTAGGGGTGCCTCGAGTCACATGAATGAAACTGTCGCGCGGAAGAAATTTCAAGAATGAACGAGTTTCGACAACGCTTCAAAAACAAAAATGTTTCGAGAAGCTTCTTCAAGACCTAGCAAAGTACCACGATGAAAAGATCTCAGCATCCTGCCTTAGTGTCCTCGGTCGTCACTTATGGTACCTCAGCGAGTACTTGATTGGTCTCGCACTCTTTGATAAAGGTATCAATGCAACGACGAAAAAGAATATCGCTCGATCAATCCTCGAAAAGAAGCTGCTGAAGATCCTCCAAAGCGAGCCCCAATACCTGCTGTTTCTTCCATTTCAACAAAGCAGCTCTCGGACTTTGCCTCGAAAGGATCAAAGCTTCTCTTTGAACTTCTAAAAATTAATGATGGTTTCTTGTCCAAGGAACCAGAGACCTGGCCGGACGACGAAGATTTCAAGACTGGTTTGACTATAGTTGAAGGACTAAAAGTCGTCAATGACATGGCAGAGAGGGGAATTGCCTTGATCCAGGCCTTCAATACAAAGATTACGAAGAATGAAGAACAGCGCCAACATCTCTTGCAGGTTGTTGAGGATCATAGGAAGTCTCTGCCTGGTACATTGAAAAAGGGGTATGGCTTGAGGAAAAGCAAGAATTAATGGGTGGTCTACAATTGAATGAAAGACACCCTGGAATATATTTAGTAAATATATTATTTACTTATTACGATTGGAGTACGCCTGCACTTAAACCTTATGAACTAAAACTAACGTTTATTTACATTAATTAAAAAAATATTAATTTATTTTTACTAGGTAATGAATAATTAATTTTTGTTATAAGGAGAATTATTTACCTCACTTGAGACACCCTTAAATATTATCTGAATGACCTAATATTTACAGTACATTGTTTTCTCATGTAGTAGCAGCATTGAACAAATGGCCAATAAAAAACTCCAACTTTCGATTTTTATTGTCACCCTAATATATATACGTATATATATATATATATATATATACAGTATATATATTTAGAAAAAGAGAGAGAGAGAGAGAGATAAGAGGACTTAAATAGGCTGTTAGAATTATCATTACGATTATACCCTTGTAACCTCAGTTTTGCTTCCGCCAGAATTGTTCATTCTGACGAAAGTCAAGCTTGTTGCCCCACCTTAGACCTACAGCTCAACGTGAAATCCGAACCATGACGCACCAGGGAAATAAAAAATTACAAAGTCCTCGCTCAGACTCGATCTCAGTCAGGGCCGGATTAAGACCTTTAGAGGCCCTAAGCACTTAAAAGATTTTGGTGCCCCATATATACGTAATTCAAAATATAAACAAAAATAAACCATAAAATAAAATTTTATTTTTTGAAATGAAACAAAACTTACAGTAAGATGGAAAATAATGTTTATTTTTGTATACTTCCACTTCATTTATATTACAATCTAAATTCTTTTATACTGTTATGACAATAGATAAATAAATTATAAAATAAAGATACGTGTATGATAAAATATTGTTATATATACAAATAAAGTACACTTCATAGACTTACCCTAGAGAAGAAGAGAGAGCAACAGATAAACTTCTTCAACGCTAATTAACTTAGGTCAGTATATCTTATTATTATAATGGCCGTGATAAACATCACTTGATACAACAGCAATATAGAGAGTTTATAGTTTCTTTTATTTTAATATTAATTTATATTACAATTCTATAAAACTAAATCTTTCTGTAAAACAATACCAAATGATTATGTAAAATATATATTTAATATTATATGCACAAATCACACGTTCAGAATAACTTCCTATAGCACACGAAAATATTTAATCTATATGTATTTTTAATATGGCGCTCAAAGATTTGATATAAACAAAATAATAACGCAAAGCGTAAAGTGTGTGATTACAACGAAATATATTTATTCTCTCAAAAGGGTTGTTGTTCACTACAAATTCAAACAATGAAAGAAAATAAATACTATATATGAATATATATAATTCAGTTTTCAACAGCTTATAGGCTATAAGCCGCGATTATAATAGTATAATAAATCCATGGTAAATCCGACAATGGAAAATTTCTGTGGTGCCCCCCTTCCCTTGATGCCCTAAGCACGGGCTTATTTTGCTTAATGGTTAATCCGGCCCTGATCTCACGACTTCCCGATCAGCAGCCCAGCCTCTTAACCACTAGGCCACCCTACTTTGAACCTACAGTATACCTATTTGGTCAACGGGACATATATTTTAACACTAAAAAAAAGAACTAACCTAACCTAACCCACAATGACTTGTCGATTAAATGCCACGTCGAAAGAAAAATGTTTATCCGTCATACTTCGTTTTGTGACTCATTTTATGTTTTGTGACTCATTTTATTACGTTTTGTGACTAATTTTGTTACGTTTTGTGACTAATTTTGTTGCGTTTTGTGACTAATTTTGTTACGTTTTGTGACTCATTTTACTACGTTTTGTGACTCATTTTACTACGTTTTGTGACTCATTTTATTATGTTTTGTGACTCATTTTATTACGTTTTGTGACTCATTTTACTACGTTTTGTGACTCATTTTATTACGTTTTGTGACTCATTTTGTTTCGCAAATTTCGTAACAGTTTTTACGGTCTGCATTTCCTCAAAATGCGCTTCTCCAACGATCCATTGGAAAGGTTTTATCATTTGTGGGAAGGGCTTAATTAGCGAATGTACTAAAAGGTGAGGTCACAGGTGAGGTCAGGGATGAAGTCAGGGATGAGGTCACTTACCACTGACCAACATCACTTTCCGGTTCTAATTCCTCCGAAATGAAAGGTGAAAAATTATCTTCAAGTACCAAATAACCCAATTTCAGCATCAGAGGACAGGCGTTGAATATTAAACAGACAAAGCGAGTTAACATTCTGGTTTCATCTCAGTACTGACATACTCGACATTAGGGTTTACTGGCATAGTCGACATTAGTGTTTACTGGCATACTTGACATTAGTGTTTACTGGCATACTTGACATTAGTGTTTACTGGCATACTTGACATTAGTCTTTACTGGCATACTTGACATTAGGGTCTACTGACATACTCGACATTAAGGTCTACTGGCATAGTCGGCATTAAGGTCTACTGGCATACGCGACATTAGGGTTTACTGGCATACTCGACATTAGGGTTTACTGTCATACACGACATTAGGGTTTACTGGCATAGTCGACATTAGGGTTTACTGGCATACTCGACATTTTAGGGTCTTATGAACTCATTTTAGGCTATAGGAAAATTCTCAATAGAAGTGTATTCCTTCGTGCAAATAACTGATTTGTCCTTGACAAACATTTGACTCATAATTAGGAAAAAAAAATTGATATAAACCATAATAGTGGGTTAATTTTCCTTTTTGTATCATTTTGATTAATAAAAAATTATATAATTTTCATAAATTATGGAAAGTATTTTTATAATGATACTGATCTATTATACAGTATATATATATATATATATATATATATACGGTATATATATATATATACTATTAAAATATTATTTCAAGTTTTTATGTCATCTGCAAAAATTTGTAAAACACATTCATATCCTGCTTTAATTTAACCCCTTTGACGCCGACCGTTGCCATATGGCAACATGAGCTTCACAATCGATTTTGAGCTTTACGATCTGAATATTAGAGGTTATTTTGGCTTGAACAGGAAAAATAAATTAAAATAAAACTCTCATAATTCCAGCATAAAAGGAGTACTGTAAGTTATATCTTACGACCCCTCTTTATTACGACTTCGAACCATGGCTATAAGTTTTGCATTTTATTATTATTAATAGCGTATATACCTAAAGTATTGAAATAAAGGGTCACTTTATAGCTCTCTTGCTTCGTGGATTTTATAATGTTAAATATTAATTGGACGTCTCGTAATTATATAGTTATAAATTATATAATTTTTAAAAAGTATTTCAAAATTTCTTTATAATTTTCTACGTTCATAGAAAATTATATAAATTTTGGATCGCCTGAAGATCAGGGGCCCCCTAGCTTTCTTTAGTTAGCTTTATAAGGCTAACTAACGAAAATATCACGACCTAACCTAACCAATCGTCAAGGGCGTACAGTTGACCTAACGATTAGTCAGGTTAGGTCGTGATATTTTCGTTAGTTAGCTTTATAAGGCTAACTAAAGAAGGCTGGGGGACCTGATCTTCAGGTGATCCCAAATTTTAAGTAAATATTTTAATCATAGTTTAAAAAACTTAATAAATATTTGCTTCGTATCGTCACATCTGTTCAGTTTTTGTAGAAATTTTAAAAAATAGTAATTTTAAAAGCGTTTTTACTTACTTTTTGAAAGAAAAATCAATGTACACTTTTTTTACTTACTTTCTGAAAGAAAAATCAATGTACACTTTTTTACTTACTTTTTGAAAGAAAAATCAATGTACACTTTTTTTAATTACATTTTGAAAAAAATCAATGTACACTTTTTTGTTTTAAGTTTTTGTTCCTGTACATATAAGAACGTCACACTGTTGAACTTGCAAGAAGGACATGTTTTGGGACAGGTTTTTTTTTATCTTAATATGGACTAAATTTTGTCAAAGTTCACTTAAAGTGTTCCGAAGAGTTTCTACAGGTTTTGTTTTCATAGCTGACGTAGATGGTCAAAACGTGTTCATTATATAGGGTTCGAATCAAGGTGCTTAATTACCCGTAATTAGTATGAGATAATTCGGATCACCCGAAGATCAGGGCCCCCAGCCTTTTTAGTTAGCCTTATAAGGCTAACTAACGAAAATATCACGACTTAACCTAACCACTCGTCAAGGGTGTACAGTTGACCTAACGATTGGTTAGGTTAAGTCGTGATATTTTCGTTAGTTAGCCTTATAAGGCTAACTATAAAAGGCTGGGGGCCCTGATCTTCAGGTGATCCGATAATTCTAGCTTTGTTTGGAAATTATTAAATTAAACTGTTATAAACCTTTGGTTTGCTTCCGCCCGAATTGTTTATTCTGACGAAGGTCAAGCTTTTCACTCCACCTTAGACCTACAGTTTAACGTGGAATCCGAACCACGGCGCACCAGCAGCCCAGCGTCTTAACCACTAGGTCACCCATTTATCTACCAACCACTTTCTTTATTGTGTGGAAGGATGAACAGTTGGGTTTTTGCTGCACGCCGGTTGCCGTCACCGGGTCTCGATCCCGAGACCGATGACCGATGGATTGGTAGTCAGTGATGCTAACCACTACACCACCTAGGCGCATATACTATATGTAACTTATATAAGCTCCTTTATTTAGTCTTATTTCAATCCAAACAATAAATAATTATGGAAAATTTTCTGAGCCGTTTCGAGGTCCTGATCCGCCCCCGTAAGTCATAATTTAGTTCAAATTCTGATGCAATAATTACATAAAACGCTTGTCGAGCGTCATGCCTCATATATTTGTACATAAATTCTTACATACGTACATAGTATACACATAGTGTATGAATAATATTATACACTGTACGTATAAAGGTACGGTTCATGTACTTCGTAGAGTTATCGTACATTTGACAGTTGAAATAGATATGTAAAGATGGACGCTCTCGTGACCGTGAATTAAAAAGTAAATTTTTTTCTCCAACTAACATTTATTGAATTTTCTCTTTAAAATACTTAAATAGTGTACTTTTTTTAATGCAGGAAGGTGGGGCCAAGGGCGGACGCCCGCAAAAATGTACTCCCAATATAAGTGTTGCTTCCTCCCGAACTGTTCATTTTGGCGAAGGTCAAGCTTGTTGTCCCACCTTAAGACTACACGTACTTGTCAACATTTTGAAAAGCAAAAACGGTAGGATTTGTAATCAATGCCAGGGGGTCCGGGAGCATGCCCCCCACCACCACCCTGGACAATTTTTTAAAATCTAGTCTGAAATGATGCACTGTAGTGCATTCTGAGCACTTTAAAAGGTTTGATATTATTTGCATGTTGTTTGTGTTACCTCTAACGCCGACTGGGTCGAATACGACCCGTTTCAAATACACGCATTTAGACTTAACCCTACAAAAACGTTCGTCGTTAAAGGGTTAATAATGTGAAAATCGGTAGCCTACCGCCTAAAGCAGTAGGGTTGGCAAATATGAGTCAGCTTTACGTGGAATCGAAACCATGACCCACCATGGGTGGTCAGATATTACAAAGTCCTCACCCGGTCACCCGGACTCCTTTTCACGACTTCTCAATCAGCAGTCCAACGTCTTAACCACTAGGCTACCCATGGTACCTATTTATCTACCAACCAGTCTGATTGTATGGAAGGATAAACAGCTGGGTGAGCTGTGCGCCGCCTGCCATCACCGGGAATTGAACCCAGGGGCCAGTGGATTCATAGTGAGCGATGCGAACCACACCACCGAAGTATATATATATATATGTGTGTGTGTGTGTGTGTGTGTGTGTGTGAACAGCCTCAATGTAATAAACTACTAATAGACTCATGCAATATGTTTGGCTTTCTGCTTGAAGGGAACGACCATTTGTAATGGTGTATATGCGTGTACACAAGCATACTTCATTACTTCATGTACATATATGAACGCACAATTGTGTAATCCTTAACCGTGGTGTGTATGTGATATTCTGCGGTTAACCCTTGCGTGACAAAACTGTAAGCAATACAGTAATCGGAGTATGAAAGACGTATGAAAACACTAAACAATATATATAATATATATATATATACACACACACACACACACAGTGTCCCCAATGTCTTGTCACGCCAGTAAAATACTAACTGATTTTCGTTTTTCTTCCAGACCCATTTGAAATGTGGGATAGCAGCAATTATACGATTGAACAACGCTAGTACCTGGGTCCATGAACGACCACGTAATGGCAAAGCCAATGAAAATATTCGTTTCAGACTTCCAGGACCGATTTAATCGTGCAGCTCCTCCAAAAAGCACCACCCTGCTGAGTTGGGAAAAGAAACTGTTCAAAACAGGAAATGTAAAAGATAAACCTAAAAAAACTGGCAAGCCATGTAAGTGATAAATAGGTCTTAAAGAAAAACGAAAATTAGTATTTTACTGGGTTGACAAGACATGGTGAACGCCCTGTATATATATGATATATATATATATATATATGTGTGTGTGTGTGTGTGTGTGTGTGTGTGTGTGTGTGTGTTGCTAAAGCCAGACAAAAAACGGTGCATACCTGCATTGCTCAACACCCGAAGGAATCGCTTCTGTACGCAACGCACAGGTGCTACGTATTTTCTTGTGTCCTCGACCTTCACTTCGTTTAAAACATGAATTAAATCGGTGAATAAAGGATTTAGTTGGTTATCACAAACATCCTGACTTTGTCTTCGATACAATATACTTACGTGCGTTTCAAATACATAAAACAGACTAGCATTGCTTTATGAAATACACTGTCGGTTGTACGGTTAGGATTTGATATCAGGGACGTGTGTAAGATTAAGATTAATAACTTAGTAATATCATTTAGTTTTCCAACAAATCACAGAATCTCTCTCTCTCTCTCATACATATATACCCGCGTGCGCATGCGCACACGCATGTGTATATTATAATAAAAGTACCGCAACCTCTTCTGAATTAACGACAGAGGTACGATGCTTTAAAATGATTTAAAGACAATGCTTCGCAATTGAACATTTAACGTCTACAGAAATTCCGCTTTTAAGAGCAGTTCAGTAACAAGGAATAGTTTACTTTCTGCAAAGAATATTCTTGCCAAAATTTACTCTTGTGTAGTGACATATAATATACAGGGTGTCCCATAAGTCCGGTCTCATAGGAAAATTTATTTTACATTAAATTTCCAAAAGTAATACGTTAGAACGAAAATAAATGTTCAAATTGATGTCTTGTTTTTGGGACCTTTTTTCGATTGCAAGTTGAATAACACGCAAAGGCCTCTGGAGGCCCTTTCCTCAGAAATGTAACTCACTTTCATATTAGCCATTGCTTGTTATTCTATCCGCAACAAAAAAAAAGGTCCCAAAACAAGACATCAATTTGAACATTTGTTTTACTTCTAATTTAAAATAAATTTTCCTATGAGACCGGACTTATGGGACACCCTGTATAATTCTGAATGAATTCCCACGTTTTAACTGGAAGCAATCACCCTACAATCACCCCCTACAAGCTCATTATAATGGATGATTAATTGAGAAAGTAACTCATTCGTATTTTTAATTATCATGTAAACATTGGTCGGAGTTCCGTCCCAATTCTCCTTCGTCAGAATCGACAAATATTCCACACTGGAATAGAGACTCCAGTAAACAATTTAGCTGATACGAATACTAATAATATATTAAAAAAAAAAAAAAAAATAGTCGTAAACTATCGTCCAAATAACTATAAAAAACTTGGACATTTTTTTTAGCTTTCATATTTGGTTTGTGTTGTTTCGATGCGCAGTTACTTGGTTGAGTTTTGGACTTCTGGGTCAAGGTTAGAGTCCAAATTGAACAAAAGAAGTTTAATAAAGCAAAAAAATATGTTAATTTAGTGTGTGTGTGTGTGTGTGTAGCGAGAGAGAGAGAGAGAGAGGGGGGGGGGGGGGGTACACGCACTCAATTTCCCAAAAGCAGTTAATGCATGCATATTGCATAATAACACAAACCACCATACGAAAGTAGGTTTATGTTATATCATGTATGTCTCTACTGCGCATGCGCTTATTTAAGGGAAACTGACAAACATTTTGAGTATTTGGCGATATTATAGCAAAAAAGAAGGTAACTTTAAACAAAAAAATTATGCCAAAATAAAATTGATGTAACGTAATATTTTCAGCCTGCTAGCAAGGAAAATTTTTGTGATCCCTGTTTCTATAGCGGATGTAGAGAGATTATTTTCTTTGGTAGGCGCACTGGGTTGGGCGCGCAGATACTCATTAACTTCAGGGACGATGGAGAACCTCCATTTCCTAAAGGATATTATTAATTCAATTTAATATGGAATGCTCCGTGCATTCCGTAAGAGTTTGTAGTTTTAGTTCCTTCTTTGAGTTCATTATACATAACTAGCTAAACAGGGCTATACGGGCCCATTTAGCTAGACCTGCGATGCTGGGCCTTCGGGCCCGGTAATTAAGGGGGCTGGAACACAGATATGATAACAGTTGCTTAATAGGAGAATTTTATTTTGAACATGTATTTACGGTTTGAACATGTATTTACGGTTTACTTCAGTATTTCATGGAGGATTACATTATTTGTGAATGTTCCAGATTCAACCCTGGGCTTTTGTACTGATGATAGGATGGTAATTTGGCAAACTTTGGAGCATTTGAATCACTTGGTGGTAGTAAGGATCCAATGAAATGGTGAACATTTTCTTGCAGTTTGAAAATAGGGCTAAATCCTAGTATTTGATGCTCCTGTACTCCGATCGAAGCCATAGCCAAGGCATTGTTGTACTGGTGTATCTTATCTAAGAATTGCTTCCCTTGAAATATCTGCTTGAAAACACCAGGGTATTCTCTCAAAGGATCAACCTTTCCCTGTTCACAACAGAAGCCAGGTCTTTCTTCCTTCCAACACAGAGCTTTGCATTCTGGGCAAACACGGCCAGAACTGTAGAGTGTACGGGCTAGGGAGAAAATTAGCTTTTTTCTTCTTCTGGATATTCATGTTCTCTGAAAAAGGCTATGTCAAAAAATACACCAATATTTTTTTTTTTAGCCAAGGATCGTTTCAGTAGATCTAACCGATAGACACGGTGTGCTTCAACATCTCTCTAACGTTCTTGAGCCCGATAATCATTATCTTCACCCACTGATCAATGGGCGTTGCTCTTGCGAACGATGATCATGTGTTTGGGCATCTCTCTCACGTTCCGGATTTCTGAATTGTGGATCTTGTCGCTTGTTTCTTTTCCTCTGGGCATCAGCTTCTTTCATGACACTGATGTACCTTGCTTCATTTTACGTTCCATTATCCCTGACTATGATTATTATTAAGGGCGACAATGTGAAGCTTAAGATTTTCAGGACTGCGTTCCTTTCTATAGTTTTATTGATCAAATAAGTGAACAGAGTAATTGGGGGGGGGGGGGTTCAATTATTTGATCAATAAAACTATGAAAATCTTGAACTTCGCGAATCTTGACATAATGTAAAGCTCAAGATTTTCATGGCTGCGCTCTTTTCTATAGTTTTATTGCCGTGCTGGGGCCTTCGGGTCCAGTAATTGTGGGGAGGGGGCTGGTCACATATATATTTTCGTTCATTACTCATCACCCATCCACCATACGAAGTTTGGTCGAAATCGATTCAGAAACGTAAAAGTTTTTTCTGTGGACGTGTACACACACACACACACACACACACACATTTTCGGTGAATTATAGTAGTAATTTAAAATTATCTTTTCAATAAAATCCTTATACAATACCCTAATAGGCCCTGTGTCAATTTAATCGTACAATATAATTGTGGGGGCGTCTTTTTGGCAAAGATTCAGGAAAAGGCTAGAAAACAATGATTTGTTTCTACCTAGCGTTGGGTGTACCCATAGATTTCATACAGCTGCAGATAAACGCAGAGAGAAGAACAAGCACGAAAAAGCAAGAAGGCTCTCCCCTCTAACAACTCCCTCCTCCTTACGAAAAATGGACAGGTTTAGAAATAAGAAAGAAAAAATACTGTCCAGAAATTTGTAAAACATTTGGGAACTGAAAATACAGTCATTAGACGAAAGCGCTTGAGCACCACTTTGTGTTTCTTTTCCCTTCGTGGTTTTATTCATCATATATATATATATATATATATATATTATATATATTATATATATATATATAATCAAAGTACTTAAGATGCCTTGATATAAGGGAAACTTATCTAACCTCTATAGGGTGACCAGAAAGTCCCTTTGCATGAAAACACAAGGGCAACATACAAATATACTGTAATTTCACTGCAAAGGGACTTTATGACCACTCTGTATAACGATAATCGAAAAGATTTACTCAAGGAGAACGTCCAAACACTAGGTCAAGTTTGTTTGTTTGTAGACACGCAGATGAGGTGCTAGAAAAGGCTTGAAGAGGAAGTGTCAAACTTTTACTTTTAAGAAATGTTCGTAAACATACGTATTGTCCCATTTTGGTTTCCGTTTCCAGCCGTTGTTACGAGTCGGATTCGTGTAATCAACTAATTCGATCTTATTTAGAAGTTTAAAGACACGGATGAGATCGCCTCTCAGCCAACCCACGCGCAGAATTTTCGCCAAACCACGTAATTAACTAACCTCTTTGTCCCGAAATATCCAAAATAAAAAACTGAAACGCGTTAATTATGTTTAAAAATCTGGAACGTTTTGAAATCTGAAACGTTCAGAAATCTAAAACGTTTAAAAATCTAAAACGTTTAGAAATCTAAAACGTTTTGAAATCTAAAACGTTTTGAAGTCTGAAATGTTTTGAAATCTAAAACGTTTTGAAATCTGAAACGTTTTAAATTCTGAAACGTTTTAAAATCTGAAATGTTTCGAAATCTGAAATGTTTTGAAATCTGAAACTTTTTGAAATCTGAAACGTTTTGAAATCCGAAACGTTTAGAAATCTGAAACGTTTTGAATTCTGCTTAACGGTTTACAAAGGTGTCAGAAAAAGTTGGTTTGAAGAACAAATTCATGAACTTTTGTGATGTCAAATAACTTTCGTTCTATTTACGTTCTTTAAATTTAAAAACAAATACTTTTACTTTCCTTGACATCGTGAATGGGGGAAGGATCATATAGAAGTGGGAGAATTGGGGGAAGGATCATATAGAAGTGGAGAATTGGGGGAAGGATCATATAGAAGTGGGAGAATTGGGGAAGGATCATATAGAAGTGGGAGAATTAGGAAATGGTGAATGATCCCCAATTTATTCTAACACGATTTCATGATGGCAAAGAATTCCGTGAGAATGAATCCTTATGAACTTATTTTGTTTCGTGCGTTGGTCTCTCTTCTCACGGCTAGGTCAAGCTGGTGGCCCCACTCTATAGCTTTGTTTATTTATGCTAAACTAACTACAGTGTGTGTGTGTGTGTCATAAAGCAGCAAATAATACTAAATATTCAAATAATCTTCATAATATTAACAAATTAATTTTCCTTTTGTACAAGAGTTAAGTATGGATTTGTGAAGGAGGTCAAAGTGCGTCGTTCACTTAATCTAACCCATTTTTATTTCACGAAGGTCAGTGAACTCATTCAGTGAACTCGAATAAAGGAATTATTCATCAAAACAAGACAAAAAAAAGCAAGAGAGATGCTCAATAATAATCCTCGAACCCCATAATTTGCCATCCCCCGTAGCTCAATGGGGTTTCGATACCGTTTTTTTCCCTACAAGCCAGGTGAAGTCCGGGGTTCGATTCACGATGGCTGGCCTCTTTAATTAATTATTAATCCCCCCTCCCCCGGTTTAATTTTGGGGTCATTATGTCCGTCATATTTGCTGAGGGGTATCGTATTTTGGGATGACTGTCAAAAATTAAACACCAAATTTGAAATTAAAAATATTTAATGGTCTTGTCTGAGAGTGAATGAAATCGTCTGACATTAGCACTCCCGCTAAAAAAAAAGAAAATCAGTAAGATTTGGTTGGTTTGGTTGCTAATGAGTAACAAAAAAAAAAACCTTACATGAGTGCATGCACAAATATTTGTACAACCATGAACCATGATTTTAGCACTTTCATGCCTATGGTTGTACATTTGACTATACAATTTTACGCGATTTTAGTCCTTATGGTGAATTACATAAGGCATAAAATTGTTTTAATCTTAAACATAATTCGGGCATGAGAGAGTAGACAGGGGTCTTAATTTCTTATACAATTATTATATTTGTGAAACTAGGTTCTCCCTAAAAATACATTACATTATTGTGTGTATATATATATATATATATATATATTATATATATTATATATAACTAAAATGTTCAAATTAATGTTTTGTTTTGGGCCTTTTTTTTTGTTGTAGGTAGAATCACACACTCAATGACTAATATGAAAGTGAGTTACACTCCTGAGGAAAACAATAAAAAGGTCCCAAAACGAGACATCAATTTGAACATTTGTTTTACTTCTAATGTACTACTTTTGTAAATTTCATTTAAAATAAATTTTCCCATAAGACTGGACTTATGGGACACCCTGTATATATATATAAAACTTCTTCCATTCTGGTGCGTTTTAGTAGACTATTTAATCAACGCAATTTCTTTACAATCATGTTGGCTTCGACCTTCAAAACTGTGGTGCTTCTGAAAACCGCTGCGCCAATTACATCGTTCTTTTCATATTTCCACTCCTTCAAATCGTTATTTTGAATGACGATAACGCACGATTGCTTTCGATATACAACGTTGCGTTGCCAGGTTGCATCATAAAACGACCTCGAAACCACATTCGTTTCGTTGTTATGGGAACTATCTTAAAGTTTCATGCAATAAAACCTTATATGTAGTTAAGCCTGACAAATATACGTGTATATATATATATATTAGGGGTGCACCGATTAATCGGTATCGGCACCTGCATGCCGATTAATCGGCCATGCAGGTATTTTCCTAATATCGGCATGGCCGATTAATCGGCATGCCAGGTGCCGATACCGATTAATCGGTGCACCACTTATATACGCCACATGTGTACGGATGCTTTGTTCCTGCTCTGTGGTAACATCAAAATAACTGGAGTTTATTAATTCGGCAGTTAATTTTAGCTAATTAACCTAATTTAACTATTAATTTAACCTAATCTATACCAGTGTGTGTGTGTGATAATAGAAATATAGAAAAATAACAGAATCTGAAGATAAATAATTAAAGGAAGTAACGGTTTTCGTGACATTCTTCCAACGTAGCATAGGGAAGAGGAAAAAGTTCATAAAACCGAGCAAGTTTAGTTTTCGCAAACGAAATTCGAAAAGCAGAAATGACGAAAGAAAAGAACAAAAAATGGCAAAAAATACGAAAAAAAATGTTTGAATTGTTTTAAAATTGACGAAGGTGAATAAAAATAGATTACGTTTAATGGGATGGGCCGCGTACCATCTCCGCAAGTGGAAAATGAAGCGGACCAGACAGCTGGTTTAAAATGCATTCTGTACAATACATTTAAGCTTTACGAATGCGTATTGCATAAACTTAGGAAAAGAAAGAAAGAAAATTACTAAAACGAATAATAAAGCCATTGGTTTTATGACTTCGTGTGTGTCAAGTGAATGAAAAACAACAAAAAAGTAGTACAAATTGGAATGAAGAATGTTGAAGCAGAAGAAACCATGGCAACAAGTTCACCGACTGAATCCCCTTAAAAAAAAGTGAGAAAAAGCCAACAGAAACAAAAATGCGAGTGCGATTCAGGACAACGAGGGGTGTGTTATGAAGACGTGTGAGGCGATTATTTATTGCCAAGCCTCTAGAGATCCTTACTATGGAGAAAAAGACCTCGACACGGTACAAATTCCACCCCGATTAAAGGCTACGAACATTAACCTTCTAAGTTAAAGGAGGTAACAGAGCAATGCCTAAGAATTATCGGCCAGTAGCTCTCACTTCCTACCTTACAAACTGCTTCAAATGGATAATAATTAGAGAGGAGAAGTGCTTGCTACAGTATTAACTCCCTTGCTGTTTATAATAATGATCGCAGACATTAATGCAGCTATTAATAACAATATGGTAACATCTGTCGCGGGTGACAAAGATATGCGAGGAAATATCAAACGAAGTGACAAAGAAATTACAAAATGACATTAAAACATTATTAAAGTTGTCGAAAGACATTAATATGAAGTTCAACGGGTCTTTTCCGTTTGGAGTCCATCCACCACCAAATTCTTTTGAAAATAGCACCATCTGAATACGAAAATAACTTTTTTTTTTGAGAAATGCGAACATTTTGCATAATAGGGAAATAAAAATGCAAATCAGATTACATGATATTTATTATGCATAATAAGTTACATGATATATATATATATATATATATATATATATATATATATATATATATATTAAAACTGACGACCAACTGGTTACGTTAACTAAATGCCCAGTTAAGTCAACTGAATGCCCGATTAGGTTAATTGAATTCCCGGTGAGGTCAACTGTACGCACTTGACGATTGGTTAGGTTAAGTCGTGATATTTTTGTTAGTTTGTAATTATTTTTGTAATATTCCAGTCGGTAAAGATTCGGTAGAACACATCCACCCAAACTAGTGACGAAAATAGGTTTTTCTGGTGTATTTCATGCTGTTTCAATTGAATCTGACCTCCTTTTCGGCGCAAATGCACCGTTATGGAGATAAACAGCCCGCTCCCCCGGGCTTTGACGAAGAGGGAAATTGTGGGTTAAAAAGGCCAGAATCAATTGAAACAGCATGAAATACACCAGAAAAACCTATTTTCGTCAGTAATATTCACGGCAAAAGTAACTTAACCTGGTACTACTTACCTTTCCGGGTCCAGACAATGACCCAACCTTACCTTTCCGGGTATAATCGCTTATGGCGTTGGATACCACAAAGTTAATTGAATGCCCGGTTAGGTCAACTGTATGCCCTTGACAATTGGTTAGGTTAAGTCGTGATATTTTCGTTAAAACTAACGAAAATAACACAACTTAACCTAACCAATTGTCAAGAGCATACAGTTGACCTAACCAGGCATTCAATTAACCTAACAGGGCATGGTAACCCATAATGAATTTGGACCCGAAAGGTAAGTAGTACCCCTAACCTAATCTAGACTTAAATGACGTCCCACTCAGACTGGGAGCTCCCACCAGAGACAGCCATTCTAAAGCGACTGTTGATAAATTTCAGCCACCGGACCTGCGCGGGAGTATCACGTGACAATGGACCAGCCGCTGATTGGCTAATGATAATAACATGACTCCATACGTTACGCGACGAGATGGTTTGACTAGTGAATAATGAGCCAAATTTAATAATTTCGAAATAAACATCTCGATAAATAGGAATTTCCCCAAATAGTATAGAATAAAGTATCCTTGTTTTTTTTCGCTCTAGCTCGCTGTATAAATATCAATAGCGAGTTTGGTGGATGTGTTCTACCGAATCTTAAGCTTCCAGTCTTCCATTCTGCTCCTTTTATGCTTAAAAGTGTCGCGAATGTATAGCCTAGGTCTTTGCACGAACTAAGAATCTCCTTTTATGCTTTAAAAGTCGCGAAGTATATAGCCTAGGTCTTTGCACGAACTAAGAATCTCCTTTTATGCTTTAAAAGTGTCGCGAATATATATAGCCAGTCTTTGCGCGAACTAAGAATGAATCTCCTTTTATGCTTTAAAAGTGTCGCGAATGTATATAGCCTAGGTCTTTGCGCGAACTAAGAATCTCCTTTTATGCTTTAAAAGTGTCGCGAATATATATAGCCTAGGTCTTTGCGCGAACTAAGAATGAATCTCCTTTTATGCTTTAAAAGTGTCGCGAATGTATATAGCCTAGGTCTTTGCGCGAACTAAGAATCTCCTTTTATGCTTTAAAAGGTGTCGCGAATATATATAGCCTAGTCTTTGCGCGAACTAAGAATGAATCTCCTTTTATGCTTTAAAAGTGTCGCGAATGTATATAGCCTAGGTCTTTGCGCGAACGAAGAATGAATCTCCTTTTATGCTTTAAAAGTGTCGCGAATGTATATAGCCTAGGTCTTTGCGCGAACTAAGATCTCCTTTTATGCTTTAAAAGTGTCGCGAATGTATATAGCCTAAGTTAATGTTTGAAGAATAGACAAGTTAAATGTACGAAATGTACGCAAATTATGTCAAATGTTTGAAGAATAGACAAGTTAAAATGTACGAAATTCAAAGGTTAAAGGGCTGTAACGTTTTTAGTATTTATTTATCAAAAAAAAAAGGATCACCTGAAGATCAGGGCCCCCAGTCTTCTTTAGTTAGCCTTATAAGGCTAACTAACGAAAATATCACGACTTAACCTAACCAATCGTCAAGCAAGGGCGTACAGTTGACCTAACGATTGTTAGGTTAAGTCGCGATATTTTCGTTAGTTAGCCTTATAAAGCTAACTAACGAAGGCTAGGGACCCTGATCTGCAGGTGATCCGTGTTGCTATTATATTTGTATACTTTTACTATATAACTAATCTCTCTCTCTCTCTCTCTCTCTCTCTCTCTCTCTCTCTCTCTCTCTCTCTCAGAAGAAGAAAAGCGTAATTTTCATTTGTATTAAATTTTAATTATTTTAACAGTATTTCACCTTCATTAACATTGGACTGAGTTCCGTCCTCAGAATTTCGACACTGATCCGGAACTTGAAGTCGGCTTTCCTCGTTCAGTGCCATGCACTCGAAGACGAATGCTGGCACCGAATATTGTTTTTCAGAGGAAGCGATTGCAAAACTTCAATTCAAATTAAAATATTAAAAAGTCTTCATTCAAAAAAAAAATACAAGTGACAGAGTTTTACAATTTTAGATATTTGATACACTTTTTAGATATTTTTGGATCACTTTAACATATTGCTTCCAGGAACCTCTTTTTAACATATTGCTTCCCAGTGTATATCACTTTAACATATTGCTTCCCAAAAATAGACATTACACAACAAATTACAGTTACATTACAATAGTTGATAATATTTAGAGATTAGCTTGTCGAGAAAATGTAAATTTATGGACAACTTAACTTATTATGCTTTGGCATTTTTGTGAATGTAAAATATTTGGATCACCTGAAGATCAGGGCCCCCAGCCTTCTTTAGTTAGCTTTATAAGGTTAACTAACGAAAATATCACGACCTAACCTAACAAATCATTAGGTCAACTGTACGCCCTTGATGATTGGTTAGGTTAAGTCGTGATATTTTCGTTAGTTAGCCTAGATTACCAACCTCTTTCCAACCAACCAACCTCTCTTTTTAACATATTGCTTCCCAGTGTTAATCACCTTAACATATTGCTTCCCAGGAGGGATCACTTTAACATATTGCTTCCCGAATGCTTTGGGAAGCAATATGTTAAAGTGATCCATATTTTTAGATATTTGATACCAATTTTTAGATATTTGATACCCTTTCCTGCCTGAATTATGACATTTTTATTTTACACATTTTTTCCTGTTCAAACCAAATAACCTCTAATGCTCAAAATCGATTGTCAAGCTCATGTTGCCATAAGGCAACTGTTGGCTTTAAAGGTTATGAAGTCTGTTCTTTTACAGACATTTTTTTATTACGATGTTAAAGTTAGGGATCACTTTATTACTTCCCAAAGCATTCGGGAAGCAATATGTTTAACATATTGCTTCCCAGGAGGGATCACTTTAAGTCATTAACACTGGGAAGCAATATGTTAAAAAGAGAAGGTTGGTTGGTTGGAAAGAGGTTGGTAATCTAGGCTAACTAACGAAAATATCACGACCTAACCTAACCAATCGTCAAGGGCGTACAGTGACTTAACGATTGGTTAGGTTAGGTCGTGATATTTTCGTTAGTTAGCCTTATAAGGCTAACTAAAGAAGGCTGGGGGCCCTGATCTTCAGGTGATCCAAATATTTTACATTCACAAAAAATGGCAAAGCATAATAAGTTAAGTTGTCCATAAATTTACATTTTCTCGACTAGCTAATCTCTAAATATTGATCAACTATTGTAATTTAACTGTAATTGGTTGTGTAATGTCTATTTTTGGGAAGCAATATGTTAAGTGATATACACTGGGAAGCAATATGTTAAAGAGAGGTTCCTGGGAAGCAATATGTTAAAGTGATTCAAAATTAGGATTTTAGATTTAAATACGTTATTGTTTTTTTTTCTGGTTTTGGATTACAAATTTTTTGCTGGAATAGATTTGATTCCATACGTGGAGTGGGGTTTTCCCTTATATTTGTAATAAATTATATAACAATATATATATATATATATATATATATATTATACAACACTAATTTTTTTTCTGACCACCATTTTGTAAGTTAAAATTAGTGATTTTAATTGTATAAATTCATCGAAGTATAAACGAAAGAATAGGGAGACATTTTGTAGGTCCAATTCAATTTTATGCAACACGAAGGGAAATCAAGATATAATAGATTAATAATATTTACTTCCTATTAAAAATAACTTAAAAAAAAATATTAAAATATAAAATTAACTAAAATTTAGTTAAGGAATTTCGTAATAAGTTAAAATAACAAAAAAAGAATTAACTTAAATTTTGAAATTTGAAAGAAATGTTAAAATTTATTTCATTTTCAAAATAACTCGGAAATAAATTCGATGTTAAGTAGAATTCCCCCCTAAGAAATTTCCCCCTAAGTTTCTACAATATACGAGTATGTTAGGTCATATTTGCTCTCGTGGCAGCATTTACCTGTTGTTATATTAATTACAAAAGGTTAATGTAGCTTTTGCAAACTTTATTGTCTGTTATTAACTTAACCTATTTCACCCTTGATTAAGTTACGGGGCTAAGCTCAGGTCAGGCATGATATATACAGGGTGTACATAAAGTCAGGATCTATTTTTGTGAAATAATTATTTTTTTCTATTTTTCTTTTCAGAAGCCCTTAGAATGAATACAGAAGAGCGTGTGGCAATAGTAATTTGGCGAATCGAGGGAAAGAAATACAATGACATCAGAGAGAAGTTTAGAAGGAGATTTCATAAGCCGGGGCCAATAGACAAGACAATACGAAAATTGGTGAACAAATTTAAACGAACGGGATCTGTAAATGATGAAGCAAGATCAGGACGACCGTGTATGTCAGATCTTACCGTGAATGCAGTACGCGGAATTATCATGAGGAGCCACGTACGTCCGTTCGTGCTGCATCACACAGACTCGGCCTCCCGACATCATCTGTGCACAAAATTCTGAAAGTTAATTTGCAGAAGAAAAGCTATCATTTGCAGGTTTTACATGATTTACATGAGGAAGATTTCCCTCGACGAAGTGCTGTGTGTGCTGATCTCATAGAAAATCTGGAGTGATAATTTAATGACAACATTCTCTTTAGTGATGAAGCCACTTTCCATACGTGTGGAAAAGTAAATCGCCATAACTGTCGAATTTGGGCAGATGAAAGACCGAAGATTTCGTCCAAAATTGGGAAAGAGACTCGCCTAAAGTTAATGTCTGGATGGGTTTAACAAAATCTAAGGTTTATGGTCCTTTTTTCTTTGCTGAAGTTACAGTTACGGGGCTTATTTATCTGGACATGTTGCAGCAATTCCTTGAACCTCAGCTGATTGGGGATAGGATTGTTAGTACCGTCGTCTATCAACATGATGGTGCTCCTTGCCACTATGCCAAAATTGTTCAGGATTATCTAAATGGACGTTTTCCAAATCGCTGGATCGGACGCGGAAGCAACAGACCTTGGCCAGCGAGATCACCAGATTTAACCCTTTAGATTTCTTTGCATGGGGCTTTATCAAATCGCACGTCTATCAGACGAAGATTACGAGTCTTGAAAACTTACGTACACGTATACGAACTGCTGCAGATAACATAACCCCGCAAATGCTCCAGAATGTGTTTAGAAATGCTGCGGAACGATTTAAGCTGTGCAGGGATACTGATGGGCGTCACGTCGAATCCTACTCTTAATTATTTAATAAATGTTACCACTTTATCATTTTATGATTGAATTCCATATAATTTCCAAGTGCTTCACAAAAATAGATCCTGACTTTATGTACACCCTGTATAATATATATATATATATATATATATATATATACAGTATATATGATGCAAATCCACAAAGAAAATAAAAAATAATTCCAAGGTGTTTCGTATATTCAGAAGTACACCTCGTCAGGGAATGACGAGGTGTATTTCTGAATACACGAAAGGCCTTGGAATCATTTTTTCCTTTTCCTTGTGGGTTTGCCTTATTCATTCATTTCACGTATTTAATTGGGATATTCATCCCATATATATATATATATATTATATATATATATATATATATATATAAGTGTATTTAAATATGGAGTCATCATATGTATTTTGTCTTATTTTAATTTGTCAAAATTATTTACGAACGCCACTCATGAATCCACTCATACAGTTATGCACGTTATCTACTGAAGTAGGCTGTCACATGAAAGTACAGATCAAAAATGTCAGACTGAATTTTCCTTGTGGCGATGAGACGACTTGCAGACTCCCATCCTCCATTTATTTTCAAAGTCAGCCGTAAATTTACCCCTTTTTTTTTTAAACAATTTATAGATAGAGGCTTCGAATAAGCCTCATTCAATTCAGAAGGAAAATATAGTTTAGAAAAATGGTTTTTACAATGACGGAAGATGAAGTTGTCAACAAGCCATTTTCCTTCGCCATTTTCCTTCGCTATTTTCCTTCGCCATTTTTAATTTGGTTTTTGCCTTTTTTAATATAATTTTTGAAAGCCAATTTTATGGAGATTTTGGAAGGAAAATCAGATTTACGAAAAGGCTTGTATGACTCCGAACAAGAACATACATTATATGTACAGGGTGGTCTAAAAGCCCCTATTATTTTGTTGAAATAATAGTATTTTAGGATAAAAACGTAATAACATAATTAGATGTATATTTATTTATCAAGCTTAGGTCTAAGATTCGACGAGAGCACCATCAGTGTGTCTGCAAATCTCAATCTGTTCACTGCAGTGCGGAACATATTCTCAAGCATCTCTGGGGTTATTTTAGTAATTGTCGCGACGATGCGGGTTCGTAGATCCTGCAGGTCTGTAACTCTTGTTTTGTAAACCTCAAACTTTATAAAGCCCTACGCAAACGAGTCTAATGGTGTTAAATCCGGAGATCGTGCTACCCAGGGCCTGTTTCCACCACGTCCAATCCAGCGATTTAGTAAGAGCTCATCGATGTTTGCATAGTGACATGGAGCCTTCATCTTGTTGAAAGACAACAGTGTTGAGAATGCCATCTGAACGAAGCTGAGGTTCAAGAAACTGCTGAAGCATGTCGAGATAAATTGGCCATGTTACCGTAGCTTCTGCAAAGAAAAAAGGTTGTCCGTAAATCTTTGATCTTGTCATACCCAACCAGACATTAACTTTATGAAAATCTCTCTCCCATTCGTAGAACTCGGTTGGTTTTTTACTAGCTCAGATACGGCAATTATGTCGAGTAACCTTTCCACATGTGTGAAATGTCGCCTCATCGCTGAAGAGAATGTGGTTTAATAAGTTTTCGGTATGAATTTTTTCAATCAATTCTGTGCACATGGCGGCTCGTCTTGGATAATCCTCTTCGTGTAACTCATGTAGCACTTGAATATGGTAACTTTTCTTTTTAATGTTGATTTTAAAATCCTTAGAACAGTCGTTTTTGGTATGCTCAGTCTACGTGGTGCTGTGCGAGTTGACATTCTACAATTTGTTTCAAAGGCGTCTCTTACCAATTCGATATTTTGTTGAGAGGTACCTGGACGTACAGATCTTGCCTCGTCATGAACAGATCCTGTTCTTTTAAATTTATTGACCAGCTGGCGAATTGCTTTGTCTGTAGGTCCTGGTTTGTGAAATCCTTTTTCGAATTTTTCTCGAATTTGATTGTCCTCCTTCTCTTGGATACGTAGTGTTACTACCATCACACGTTTTTGTACATCCATCATCATCATCTATGGCCTGTAGAAAATGAAATAGAAATATTATTATTTCAACAAAATAGATATGGACTTTTGGACCACCCTGTACATATCTAATGACACACGAATACCTACAAAGTTAAGATTATATATATATATATATATATATATTTCTTTTATACTTCTTCGAGATACTTGATGCGAGAGAGAGAGAGAGAGAGAGAGAGAGAGAGAGAGAGGAAGGAAGGAGCCCACAGAGGAAGAAGAGAGCCAAAATCAAAGTCCATGGTTTTCGAGATGCCTGGATACTCTGCGTTTGAAAGATTGGAGGTCACAGACAGGGAAAAAGATGGATTGAGGGAGCGTTTTCCAGAGTTGACCAGTTAAAGATTAAAAATACCGATTAACCCTTGCATTAGAGAGTTGGACAGAAAAGGAATGAGAAATGTGTAGAAAGTCTGGTACTGCGAGCTCTCCTTAAAGGAGAAGGAATGCAGTTAGAGAGTTCAAAAGAGTAGTTAGCGTCCATTATAATAGCGATAGTAAGGGTGAAACAACATTGCGGTGAAGGAAAAGAGGAATTGATGAGACGAAAAGCCTTTGATTCTACCCAGTCAAGTAGAGCTGTGTGGGTTGAACCACCCCACACATGAGAAGCGTACTCAGTACAGGGATGGACAAGACCCCTATACAAACAGCAACTGAGTGGGAGTGAAGAAACAGCGGAGGCGGTACAGTACACCTGACCTCTTAGAAAGTGTTTTAGAAAGAGAATATATGTGATCTTTCCAAGAAAGATCACGAGAAAAGGAAATACCAAGAATGTTAAGAGAAGAGGATTGAGTTGTTGTTGTTGTTGAAGGTGAGGGGATAGTCGTGTGAAAGATTGTGACGAGTAGACAGAAGAAGGAATCGAGTTTTTGAGGCAATGAAAGCCACGAGGTTTTCTCTGCCCCGTGAGAAAACGCTATCTGACGCTATCGGAAGCTTTTGATATGTCTAGCGCAATAGCAAAGGTTTCACCGAAATCTCGAAAGAAGGATGACCAAGAGTCAAAGAGATACGCAAGATCGCCAGTAGAGTGTCCCTTGCAGAACCCATAATGACGATCTGAAAGAAGATTGTGAGAAGTGTTTAAGAATCTTCCTATTATGGATACATTCAAAAACTTCAAAGGCAAAAAATCAAAGCAATTGGACGATAGTTTCAAGGTCGAGAGCGGTCACCCTTCCTTGGGAAAGGCTGAATGAAAGTGAAATTCCAGCAGGAAGGAGAAGTATTAGATGAAAGACAAAAACGAAAGTTTGCCTAGGCAGGGTGTCAACACATAAGCACAGTTCTTGAGAACAACAGGAGGGACACCATCAGGACCATATGGCTTCATAGAGTTGAACCCAGATAGGGCAAAAGAAACATATTTGGAAGATATTCTAATTTCAGACATATTAAGTCAGATGGAGGAGGAGAGAAGGGAGCAGCACCGAAATCGTATAGTGTTGAGTTGGAGGCGAAAC
Source organism: Bathynomus jamesi (assembly GCA_023014485.1). Lineage (NCBI taxonomy): Eukaryota > Metazoa > Arthropoda > Malacostraca > Isopoda > Cirolanidae > Bathynomus > Bathynomus jamesi. The sequence goes on along the minus strand of JAJOZX010009986.1, from coordinate 77,701 downwards.
TCTGAACGAAGAGTTCAGCTTTACCACGAGATGAGACGGCAACTAAGCCGTCGCAATTGAAAAGCGGAGGGAAAGAAGAAGAACTAAAGTTGTTGGAGAGGTTCTTGGCAGGGTGTCAGAAAGAGCGAGAAGAATTAGAATTGCAAAGTTTTTCACATTTTTGTTTGATGAAGGAATTTGCGAAGCAAAGAACAGATTTTGCATGATTCCGGGCGGAAATATAAGCTAAGTGAGAGTCAGGAGTTGGATGGCAACGGTACCTTCTGAAAGCCTCCTCTCTGTTGTGGATAACATTAGAACAAGCAAAGTTAAACCAAGGTTTTATTGCATTAGTAGTAGGAATGCAATATGGAATGTATACCTCCATGCCCGAGAGAATCACCTCCGTGATGCGCTCAGCGCACCCGGACGGGCCCCCGCCACGAAAGCAGTAATCATTCCATGCGAAATCAGGAAAGTACAGTACTGCCTAAGGCCCTCCAACTCAGTGGCGCCAAAGTGCCAAAGGCGTCTCCTTTTGAGAGGATCCAAAATCTGAACTGGAGCGATAGGACAAGAAACAGATATAAGATTGTGGTCGGAGGAGACCAACGGAGAAAAAAGTATGACAGAATAAGACGTTATGAGAGGTGAGAAATAAATCCAGAATGTTGAACCTATCTCCAAGACAATCAGGGATACAAGTAGGGTGCTGTACAATCTGCCCTAGTTCATTCAGGACGGAGAGAAGTTCTACAGATCTACAGATGCTAAAGCTAACAAAGACCTTAAGATCCACTCTAAGTTGTAAGCCAATTTACCAGGGATGCCAATGAAATGAGAGGAAAGCCAAAGGTGGTGGTGGTGAACATTGAAATCTCCTAAATGGAGATTTGATCAAAAGGAGAGTGGGCTAGAATGTATTCCAATTTGAAAGTGAGGTAGTCAAAGAATTTCCGATAATCAGTAGAATTAGGAGAAAGGTAGACACCGCAGATATATTTAGTTTGAGTGTCAATTAAGCCGTAGCCACAGCTGAATTCTCCAGAATTCGGAGAATTTAAGTTCGAGAATACGAGAGCAAGTCAAGTCATTGCGTACATATACGCAACACCCACCTTTGGAATGAAATTATATATATATATATATATATATATATATATTATATATATATATATATATATATATATATATTATATTAGTAGAAATCCAATGACAAGGAGAAATGTAAATGCCATGAAAAGTCTTCTTTATTGCGCAACGTTTCGAGCAATACGCTCATCTTCAGGCTGTTTAATAACAATGTGAAATTAAAATCAATATTGAATGAAAAACAAAACAGAAAATTTCTATAACCTATTCGTAAAGACAAATTTTAAAAGACTGAGAAAAGAGGGTTAAATTCTAAGTTTTACAGATTTACATATAAAAATTAAGAAGTTATTTTTAAATACATGTAGTAAATGTGAAATTAATACACTGGAAAAATTACCAATAGTACACTGGAACAATGGAGCTATCTACCTTACACAGCAGTATCCGAGCGCGACTAATTTGAGCAGAGGAAACGGGAACGAAGGATGGCGAGGGAGATAGGGGAAGGAGGGATTATAAGGAATTGGGGAAGGAGGAGGGATCATAGCAAATTGAGAGGGACGGACGATGAGTCAACATTCAGACTAGGGGACAATGCTTTAATGAAAAGGGATTCTAAAATTCTTAGTGAGTTGGGACAAGTATTACAACAAGAATTTTAAAATTGTCTAAAGTGACATCCTCCTGTTCAGAGGATATAATTTGACCTCTAATTTTACCTTACTTAATGATGAATTTAATAATCTAAGATCATACTTTACTAATAATAGTTTTCCTGTTCAATATGTAGACAAACTAATTAGATCCTTCTTAAATAATGTTATAGCCCTCAACTTCCATGTATTACTGTGCCGAAGGATATAAAATATTCTTGGTACCTGAAATGGGTCCCTTGAATAAGGAATTTAAGCTTAAATTTACAAAATTGTTAAGGAAATTTTTTTATCATACTGATTTCCGCATCATATTTATTAATAAAACGTCTTTAGGTAGCTTTTTCTCAGCGAAGGATCGAACCCCTGACTCGTTGCGTAGCGGTGTTGTATATTTATTTACCTGCCCCAGGTGTCTCCTTGGGAATTACATCGGCAGCACTGTTCGCTCTCTCAGGGCTAGATTTTATTCGCATATGGGAATAAGTGGCCGAACAGGTAAAAAATTTTAAAAACTAAGGAAGCCTCCAGTATTCGTGAACATAGCATTAAATGCAAAATTGATGTCACTTTAGACAATTTTAAAATTCTTGGTTGTAATACTTGTCCCAACTCACTAAGAATTTTAGAATCCCTTTTCATTAAAGCATTGTCCCCTAGTCTGAATGTTGACTCATCGTCCGTCCCTCTCAATTTGCTATGATCCCTCCTCCTTCCCCAATTCCTTATAATCCCTCCTTCCCCTATCTCCCTCGCCATCCTTCGTTCCCGTTTCCTCTGCTCAAATTAGTCGGCCTCGGATACTGCTGTGTAAGGTAGATAGCTCCATTGTTCCAGTGTACTATTGGTAATTTTTCCAGTGTATTAATTTCACATTTACTACATGTATTTAAAAATAACTTCTTAATTTTTATATGTAAATCTGTAAAACTTAGAATTTAACCCTCTTTTCTCAGTCTTTTAAAATTTGTCTTTACGAATAGGTTATAGAAATTTTCTGTTTTGTTTTTCATTCAATATTGATTTTAATTTCACATTGTTATTAAACAGCCTGAAGATGAGCGTATTGCTCGAAACGTTGCGCAATAAAGAAGACTTTTCATGGCATTTACATTTCTCCTTGTCATTGGATTTCTACTAAATATTAAATTGAAGCTCTGTAGAAGCAACCCGCATAATTATATATATATATATATATATATGAATTTCACAATTAAAACGTGAAATGAATGAATGATGCAAATCATTTTTCTTTTTCCTTGTGGATTTGCATTATATATATATATATATATATATATATATATATATATATATATATATATATATATATATATCAACATAAAGAACGACGCTTGTATAGGAGAATATTCCGCGCAAGATGAGGTGATTCTGTAACATATTCAGGAGACATTTGTATACTGTACATAGCGTTCCACTCTTTCATGAATAACAAAGAACACAATATATATATATATATATATATATATTTCAACTGCAAACACACAGTATAATTAACGTAAAGAACGACGCTTGTATAGGAGAATATTCCGCGCAAGATGAGGACGGAGGACGAACAAATGAAAAAATGAGGTAACCACCCGGGAATCGTTGTTCGTTCTCCGTCCTCATCTTGCGCGGAATATTTTCCTATACAAGCGTCGTTCTTTACGTTAATTATACTGCGTGTTTGCAGTTGAAATGTATATAATGTACGGCAAGGGAGGTGCCCCCTTGGGGCATTGGTTTCTGCGCGTATGTAGGAGGATTACGACTTCTGATCGAGTGAGGCCCATGGTGTAATGGTTATCATATCTGACCGGCAATCGGAAGATCCCGGGTTCGATTCCCGGGTGGTTGCCTCATTTTTTCATTTGTTCGTTCTCCGTCCTCATCTTGCGCGGAATATTCTCCTATACAAGCGTCGTTCTTTACGTTAATTATACTGCGTGTTTGCAGTTGAAATATATATATATATATATATATATATATTGTGTTCTTTGTTATTCATGAAAGTGGAACGCTGTACAGTATACAAATGTCTCCTGAATATGTTACAGAATCACCTCATATTTTGCGTTTTTTCGCTCTCCCTTTCAAAGGTCAAGTTTGTGGGACTTTTTTCGCCCAGTTGGGAGTGGGCGCAGAAATATGAGGGTCGTAAATAAAAATGACCCGTTCGAATGGACATTAAGAGGACAAACTACTTTTTACGTTTATATAAATGGAGAGGCCTTCGTGTATATACAGTGGACCTATATACGTGTTTAATTGTGAAATTCAGCCCATATATATATATATATATATATATATATATATAATATATATATATATAATTGGCAAAACCCTTCTTTACTCCGTATACAGAGTGTGGGTGAGAGGGGCATACCTTCTCGTAATAATAATAATAACTGGAGGGGGGCGAGCGAAGCGAGTCTCTGACCTTCGTTCGTTTTTTTAATGTTAAGATGAGTTAAAAGATAACTTCATTAGAATACCACTAAATTACCTTAAAAATTAATTTTGCTTGTAGCAAAAATGGTGAAGATTTTTGCTCCGCTCTCTTTAGCCCCATACGTGAAATAGCAAAGACAACCACCAAAACTCTCAGTAGCACTGGGAGTTCGAACACACGACCCAAAGGTGTCTTATAAGTACTGCCGGACGTTTCCCGAATCGTAGTTTGTAGTAAAGATCTAGTATTCTGAGTACACACACACACACATATATATATATATTATATATATATATATATATATATATATATTAATATATATATATATATATATATATATATATATATAATATAAAAGGAAAAAGAGAAACGTGTCTAAAATATGTTTAAAAACCATTTGAAGGTATTTCCTTCTGTGATGTTTGGCGACGTTTTTCGCACTTTGATGGGATGCCCTGAGTTGGTATATTAATGAATTTGGCCGAGACGAAAAAGTATTCCAAAGGACATTTTTTTTCTGAACATTCCTGCCAAGTTTCATCACCATTGGTTGAAAAACGACGAGTTTATAAACTGCTACACGTATACCGATAATAATATTAGTAATAGCAAATAACAATATTTTGAGATAAAAAATATTAGCTTGCGTTTCGAGTAGACATTTTTTCATTTCTATCACTTTTGCTCTCGCGCGCAATATTTTTGGAGTTGATACACTGACCTATGGTCAGAATTTGTGGGAATCAGCCGTTTTGGGGAAATTAAAGAGCCAATCATAGTGGCAACATTTTCACCAAGACTCATGAAGATCGAAATAATAATAATAATAATAATAATAATAACAATAATAATAATAATTATTATTATTATTTGAGCAGAAACAATAAGGTTCCTGCGTTCCTCGTTAATCCGTTAATCTTAATAATAAGTTGAGAAAAACAGTGTTCTTCAAATATTAATAGAACAATACATATATAAAAATTTATTTTATTTTTGTCCAACTTTTTTTCATGAAGGGCCATATTTCAATTAATGACCCACACCGAGGGCCACTGTGCCAATTTTAGATAAAATTTTATTTTAAAATTAAATTTTATTGAAATAAAATATGACATTAGATAATGAATTCTGAGTGTCCGCGAGCCGGGCCTGATACAAATATTTGGCGGGCCTGACTCTGGCCCGCGGGCCTTGGTCTCTGATAGGACATTTAAAGAGCTTTACATAGGTGTATATATATATATATATATATCAGGGGCGGCTTCTTAATGAATGCAAGGCATGCACTGCGTGCGTAAATAATATACTCAATGAATTTAAATTATTATTTAAGTTAAAAAATAAAGTTAAAATTATTATTAATATATTAATATAATATTGGTTCTATCCTCGGTTACTACATAACTCATAAGAATACCATAAAAGACAAAATACAGCTTATCTAATATGTACTACACTGTAATGCATGTGACTGCATGCGTAAGTAAAATTACCACGAGCCGCCACTGATATATATATAATATATAAATATATATATATATATATATATATATTAGTGATGGATCGAATAACCGCAACCGCAACCGCACTACAACCGCACAAAAATTCACAACCGCAACCGTAACCGCAACCGCCGTTCCATAAGTGCGGTTGCGGTTGTAAAAGCTTAGTTAATTTTAATTTTAGGTTAATTAGAAATATTTCTTTTTTAAAAAGAAAATGATGGGTCTCCTTATGCGTGCTTAAACGTGACGTCATACGGCTGCCGTAGTAAAATTGGTTTAAACGATGATCCTCTTCAGTGGTGGAAAGATAACGAACTAAAATACAAAGAACTTGGCTGTATTGCAAGAACATATCTTGCTTGCCCTTCAAGTAGCATTCCAAGCGAGCAGCTCTTCAGTGGAGCGGGAACGTTGTACGATGAGAGGCGTTGCCGCTTGAAAGGTGAAAATGCAGCAAAAATATTATTCTTGAAATTCACACTGCCTGTCATTAAGTTTGACATCAGTTTTTCAAATGAATAATAATCCATAACTTTCCAATGGGTGGAGGCTGGGGAAAGTGGTAGGTGGGATGAACAGTGCGATGGGTCCTCGTCCCTCATCCTGGTAACACACTTAGTGCAAAATATGGTTTTAATTAATTTGACCTATTCTTTCATAATAGCTATATAAGTTTAGAATATACTTCATTTAAATAGTATTTATTTAGTAAATACCTTATGTTGAACACAAGTTTTGCAACACACAAATAGCGGTAGCGGTGTATTGCAAAACTTGTGTTCAACATAAGGTATTTACTAAATAAATACTATTTAGTATATATTATGTACCAAGTGTGGCTAAATCGCACTACAGTGGCTAAATCCAGTTAATAATTACGCATTTTTCCTAGTATATGATAACCGCAACCGCAACCGCGGTTGGAAAAAATTCGACAACCGCAAACACAACCGCAACCGCGGTTGTGAAAAACCGACCACTCGATCCATCACTAATATATATATATATATATATATATAACGTAAAGAACGACGCTGGTATAGGAGATATTCCGCGCAAGACGAGAGAGAGAAAACGGAACAAATGAAAAAATGAAGTACCACCTGGGAATCGAACCCGGGATCTTCCGATTGCCGGTCAGACGCGATACCATTACACCATGGACTCCACTCTTCCAAATGCCGTAATTCTTCTACATACTCGCAGAAAACCAATGCCCCAAGGGGCACCTCCCGCATGCCGTAACATTATATACATTCAACTGCAAAGAACACGCAGTATAAATAACGTAAAGAACGACGCTGGTATAGGAGATATTCCGCGCAAGACGAGAGAGAGAAAACGGAACAAATGAAAAAATGAAGTACCACCTGGGAATCGAACCCGGGATCTTCCGATTGCCGGTCAGACGCGATACCATTACACCATGGACTCCACTCTTCCAAATGCCGTAATTCTTCTACATACTCGCAGAAACCAATGCCCCAAGGGGGCACCTCCCGCATGCCGTAACATTATATACATTCAACTGCAAAGAACACGCAGTATAAATAACGTAAAGAACGACGCTGGTATAGGAGATATTCCGCGCAAGACGAGAGAGAGAAAACGGAACAAATGAAAAAATGAAGTACCACCTGGGAATCGAACCCGGGATCTTCCGATTGCCGGTCAGACGCGATACCATTACACCATGGACTCCACTCTTCCAAATGCCGTAATTCTTCTACATACTCGCAGAAACCAATGCCCAAGGGGGCACCTCCCGCATGCCGTAACATTATATACATTCAACTGCAAAGAACACGCAGTATAAATAACGTAAAGAACGACGCTGGTATAGGAGATATTCCGCGCAAGACGAGAGAGAGAAAACGGAACAAATGAAAAAATGAAGTACCACCTGGGAATCGAACCCGGGATCTTCCGATTGCCGGTCAGACGCGATACCATTACACCATGGACTCCACTCTTCCAAATGCCGTAATTCTTCTACATACTCGCAGAAACCAATGCCCCAAGGGGGCACCTCCCGCATGCCGTAACATTATATACATTCAACTGCAAAGAACACGCAGTATAAATAACGTAAAGAACGACGCTGGTATAGGAGATATTCCGCGCAAGACGAGAGAGAGAAAACGGAACAAATGAAAAAATGAAGTACCACCGGGAATCGAACCCGGGATCTTCCGATTGCCGGTCAGACGCCCCCTTGGGGCATTGGTTTCTGCGAGTATGTAGAAGAATTACGGCATTTGGAAGAGTGGAGTCCATGGTGTAATGGTATCGCGTCTGACCGGCAATCGGAAGATCCCGGGTTCGATTCCCAGGTGGTACTTCATTTTTTCATTTGTTCCGTTTTCTCTCTCTCGTCTTGCGCGGAATATCTCCTATACCAGCGTCGTTCTTTACGTTATTTATACTGCGTGTTCTTTGCAGTTGAATGTATATAATGTTACGGCATGCGGGAGGTGCCCCTTGGGGCATTGGTTTCTGCGAGTATGTAGAAGAATTACGGCATTTGGAAGAGTGGAGTCCATGGTGTAATGGTATCGCGTCTGACCGGCAATCGGAAGATCCCGGGTTCGATTCCCAGGTGGTACTTCATTTTTTCATTTGTTCCGTTTTCTCTCTCTCGTCTTGCGCGGAATATCTCCTATACCAGCGTCGTTCTTTACGTTATTTATACTGCGTGTTCTTTGCAGTTGAATGTATATAATGTTACGGCATGCGGGAGGTGCCCCTTGGGGCATTGGTTTCTGCGAGTATGTAGAAGAATTACGGCATTTGGAAGAGTGGAGTCCATGGTGTAATGGTATCGCGTCTGACCGGCAATCGGAAGATCCCGGGTTCGATTCCCAGGTGGTACTTCATTTTTTCATTTGTTCCGTTTTCTCTCTCTCGTCTTGCGCGGAATATCTCCTATACCAGCGTCGTTCTTTACGTTATTTATACTGCGTGTTCTTTGCAGTTGAATGTGTATATATATAATATATACAGGGTGGGCGGAAAGGAGCTCCCTAATTTAAATTACATATAAATTATGTATAAATTGTGATTGTATTGTTATATTGTTATGGTGTGTTCTCTGAAGTGGTACAATTGTAACGTTCATTTTTTTTTCATTTCAGATTGAAGGGTAACATGGCTGAGCGTTTAACACTGCAGGAGCGTGCCCAGTTGGCGGCACGGTACGAAGTTTGGCAATCTGTCGTTCGAGTTCAAAGATGGTGGCGGGCCATTCACGGACCACGTGCCCAAGTGGACCCGAAAACAATCAAGAACTGCCACTCGAAGCTCATGACCACGGGGTCTGTGGCAGATGTTCGAAGATGTGGTCGCCCTTCGACATCCAGGGCCCAGGAGACGGTGCAGGCAGTTCAGGAAATGTTCGCACGGAGTCCACGAAAGTCAACTCGCCAGGCAGCTCGGGAAAGTGGACTCTCCCGCTACTCAGTGCGAACTGTGCTGAAGAAGGAGCTGAACTGGCGTGCGTGGAAGCCGCATTACTGCCAATCTCTCTCGGACGAGGACTGCGACATTCGCATGGAGTTCGGGGAAATCATGCTGGCTTGGCATGAAGACTGGCCCCATCTCTTCCGCAACATCCTCTGGAGCGACGAGGCGATGTTCCACGTCGGAGGCTTTGTCAACCGCCACAATTGCCACTACTGGGCAGGAGAGGATCCCATGGTTACCGCTGAAAAACGGCAGAATCGGTTCAGTGTAACGGTGTGGTGTGGTATGACCTCAGATCAGGTTGTGGGCCCGTTCCTCCTGCGCAACACCATGAATGCTGAGCGGTACCTTGCTATGTTGCGAAACGAGGTCTGGCCGGTTGTCAGCACATGGGAGAACATCGACGATCTGATATTTATGCAAGATGGCGCCCCTCCGCACTTCGCTCTTGTTGTCCGTGAGTGGCTGGATGCCCACTTCCCTGGGCGTTGGATGGGTCGTCGTGGTCCACATCAATGGCCAGCCAGGAGCCCCGACTTGACACCGTGCGACTTCTTTCTTTGGGGGTAAAGGAAGAAGTCTACCGCACCAAACCGAGGACATTGGAAGAACTGGAGGACCGAATTCGGGAAGTCATGTCCTCCATCCCGCCGGAGTTCCTGCTAAAGTCAGTGGACGCCATTCCTGGCGGCTCAGAAGCTGGTGGAAAGAGTTGGAGCCCACATTGAATTTTAGAGAAAACCTACCATGTATGCCTACCTTTTCATATTATTTCTTCTGAAATAAATGGATAATATACGTATTTTTTTACCAATCCAAAATAGGGAGCTACTTTCCGCCCTGTACATATATATCAGTCAAGTGACTTTAGTAACGAACTGTCCATGAATATTTTTCGAATTTGAGGTTTTCGACCCGTTCTCATTTAAATACAAAAAAAACTAAACAAAAATTAAAGACTAAATGCGCAAAATCAGTGTCATTCTGAAGAGGAGGAAAAATTGTTCAATAATTTTTGTTCCATAAATTTTTTTGTGAGTTTAATATTTTAATATTTGTATTATATTTTTTTTCGTTTCATTGTACCTCATGAAAACGTATAATTGAAGTTGACGGGTTTATAAATGAATATTTTTTTATTTTAACCTTTTAACGCCGACCGTTGCCTTATGGCAACATGAACCTGACAATCGATTTTGAACCTTACGATCTGAATATCAGAGTTCATTTTGGCTTGAACAGGAAAAAAAATTTTAAAATAAATATTTCATTATTCAGGCATGAAGGGCTTAAACACGTTAAGGTTTCAAAACTCTATAAGGCCTTTCGAAAGTCACCACCATCATCCACATAATTAAAAAGAGACATTGTTGTACGAACAATGATTACAGAAATAGGCTGGTGGGGGGGGGGAGGTCTCCTTCAAAGACAAATGAGTCATAAACGGTGCATAGCGGAGATATACCATATTTTTTAAATGAAAGTAGGGGCCCATACTTAAAATCTACCTGGAAAACATTTCAATAATTTTTTTTTTAACTTTTAGCAAATGTTTTGCATTTTGATGGGATGCCTTGAGTTCAAAATTTAAGAAATTTGTTCTAGATGTTATTCATTCAAAACAACATATTTTTCTGGACATTCTTACCATATTTCATCAAAATCGGTTAAAAGGTGATGATTTTAAACATCATTAATACCGATAATACTATTAGTAATAGCAATATTTTTAAATGAAATTATTAGTTTGCGTTTCGAGTAGAATTTTTTTTTATTTCTATCACTATTGTTCGCAATATTTTTGGAGATGATATACTGACCTATGGTCAAAAATGATAGAAATCAGCCGATTTTGGAAATACAAGAGAGAGTCATATTTCCGATATTTACACCAAGTTTCATGAAAATCCGCTTAAAAGCGAAGTCTGTAATGATAATAATAATAACCCTTATAACAATTTCAATACATTTAACAATAATAAATACTGGGTATTGCACGCCGCTTATTTCCGCTGGGTTGGACAAAAAAAAAAAAAAAAATGGCGTCGATCGCATCGACATCATGAGAAAAGAAAGGGTCGAGCAGCAAATCGGGAGCTTCCTGCTGCTCCTGCTCTCGCCTATTACTCCCGTAATATTAATTTGTCAGCGGTTATACCATGCTGTTAAGCGAAGTTAAGCAGCATTGGGTCTGGTTAGTATTTGGATGGGAGACCGCCCGGGAACACCAGATGCTGTTGACTTTTAACCCAATTCCCTCTTTCACCAAACCCGCAAATGAGGCGGGATGCTGCAGAGAGGTCGACCGCAGGTCGATCCTGAACCGTCGTTCGAAATCATCGTAAGGTAACGTGTTGGTTGGTTGGTTTTGCTTCCGCCCGAATTGTACAGTTTAACGTGGAATCCGAACCACGCCCCACCAGCAGCCCAGCTTCTTAACCACTAGACTACCAAGGGTACCCATTTATCTACCAACCAATTTCTTTATTGTGTGGAAGAATGAACAGCTGGGTTTTGCTGCGCGCCGCCTGCCGTCACCGGGTCTCGATCGCGGGGCCGATGGATTCGTAATCAGCGACACCAACCACACCACCGAGGTGCATATGAAAATAGTGACCCTCAGCAAATTACGAGTACTTATAACAAAACCCAACGAAAGTACAGTTAATTCTGTATCTCATTTGAGCTACGCACAACACACACACACACACACACACACAACATATATCTATATATATATATATATATATATATATATATATATATATACAAAGGGTTCGCAAAAGTAAATAGGGACCACGATAATTGCCCTCAAAAACAGATGGCAAAGCTCATCAATGGAATACCAGAATGTGTGTTGCTTAACGTAATGCAAAAGTGGAAAACCAACACGATTCTAAATACTTATATTGGTTCGATAAGTCTGTTATTATTTATTGACTTATTTTCGAATAAAAACCTATGGAAATACCGAAGGCGTCTATTTAATTTTGTCAACTCTCTCTGTGTGTGTGTATATATATGATGCAAACCCACAAGAAAAAAGAAAAATTATTCACACACACACATATATATATATATATATATATATATGTATATATTGGCAAACGGCTCTGAGTGGGAATGTTTAATATTTCCTAACCTAAATTAGTTTAACCAATCAGAACTTAACCTAATATTAGCCCCTAAACTAATCAGAACCTAATTAATCGTATCCTAACCAATCGTAACCTAACTCGGATCAAAGCGTTTCGGAAAGACCTTGGAACGAGAACCGAGAACGAAGACGTGAATTTGGAATAAACCGATTTGAAAACTCTTCGTCGGAGAATCTCACTTTCGAACTTTTCCAATTCTTGGTCTCGAGAAATGGAGTGGGAATGACGGTGAGGGGGACTAAAACACGTCATTTTGTAATAATAAACTTGTCAAGGTTAAATATAAACACGTTTACTAATAGATATATATATATATACTTCTTCCATAGTCGTGTTGTGGTCGACTGCAGTGTCCTCAAACGAGAACAGTTCGTCGCACTTTTTTAAATGAATGTAAAACTGCCCCCAAATACAGTACAATTTCACACAGTTTTTTTACACGCACATCTGAACATTAGCCTAAGCTGTTTCTTATCAAACAAATTGGGGGCCTACATCACAGTTTACGAAATCGCAGAAACAACAGCAACAACAACAAAAATATTTCTTACCTCGTACTTTGCTTCTCTCTCTCAGTTCATAATTTTTGTTGAAAGTCAGCCAAGTCCAAAAATATTTTAGTTACACTTACAAAAAATACTGTTTTTAACTTTATATATATACAACACTTTCATTTAACTAATTAATTAAACATGTAATAAAATAAGTATATATATATACAGTATATATATATATATATATAATTATATAATATATATATATATATATATGTGTGTGTGTGTGGTGTGTGTGTGTATAAGGGTAGTCGAGAAGTCATTGTGCACTAAGACCACTTGTATATGGCTGCTATGATGCACAATGACTTTTCGATAATATATATATATATATATATATATATATATATATATAGGTCACCGTATTGACTGCAACTGATTGCAACTAAAAATGCAATTGATTTTCGCAATATAAGGTTTAACCCCATTGCATAAAGTACCCTGCACTGTGTATATATATATATATATTATATATATTGCACAAAGTACTGCATACATATACAGTGCGTGTGTGTGTGTGTGTGTGGGCACGCGCGCGGACGCGCGTTTGGGTGTCAGTTAGCTTTTTGATACAATCCACTGTATTTTCATACCGCCAAAAATTTTATATAATTTAAAAAAAAATTATAATTAACACTTATTATTATTATTATTATTATCATTATTATCACTTCTATGAAAATATTTCATTTTCTTTTTTCCTTTATTCACGGATTCGTACAGGGTGTTCATAAAGTCACGCAAATGTATAATAAAATGACTTCACCTGATTCACTCGCGTGACTGTATGAACACCCTGTACAAAATATAAACAATGTCGTAGCTAATATTAATTTTATATTAGCATTTTAATACCTCACGAAGAGAGAGGCATTATCTTTTTATCACACTGTAAATTTTTTTTTTTTTTAATTAATTAGTTTCATTTACATCAAAATAATTTTTTTTTTTAAGGTAAATATCGTTTTCTTACAATTATTATAAATTAATTACCCCTCAATTATTAAAATAATTATTAATTAAACGAACTGAGGGGGGAGGGGGGAAATCACATGGTGTTAATTATAATATTTTCCCTTTTTGATTTCACAGAGAGAAAGACCGAGTGATTTGCGAGTCTAGATCGAACTAGTGGGAGCCATAGGAGAGGGCCTAACGGAACACCCAAGGACGACGTGTGGAAAATGTGAAAGGATACAGCTCTCTTATAGAACAACAACAGGAGAACTCCGCACAGTGTGATATTTTTAAATGTTTAATGCCTCTCTTTATGACTTCATAACTTTATGACCCTATACGAAAACGGGGTTTTGTATTTTTTAACCTTCATAAAAATTCAGTTATCGTCTTTAACTTTAATGTACGAAACGAAACAAAGAGGAAACAATATGCGTCAGTTTTTCATTTTACCATTTATGGAGTTCAATTGACCTCCAAACTTTCCTTTTCGTCTGCATTATGTTCTGTTTCTTATCAAACAGAATTTAAATTGGTGTGTTGTGTGTGTGTGTGTGTGTGTGTGTGTGTGTGTGTGTGTGTGACACCATTTTATGCAAATACAATAAAATTGTTTATTAAAATTATATCACTGTGCTCATGAATCATATATATATATGTATATATACAAACAAGTATTATGGCTCTCCCGCCTGTGCCTTACATTTTTTTTTCCAAATTTCAACGCCATAGTAACACGCCCCTACCAAACAAAAAAAAAAAAAGTTCCATCCACGCGTAGACCTATGTCTCATCATCGTCACCTCGCGTAGAAAAAAATAACTTTTAAAATAAAGAGAATTTACTTTATCGAACAAGAATTAAGTCAGCACAACAGAGGTTCAAAGAAGACTGAGTCTCTTTTTTCCTTTTGCTTGCAAAATTATTCGATAATCTTTGAAATAACAATTCAATAGTTTTTAATTAATTTGGAAAAACATTACATAATCTCTCTCTCTCTCTCTCTCTCTCTCATATATATATATATATATATGCAAAGAAATCACAAAGCAACACGTGATCTTTTTAATAAGCAAAGAACCATAGGGAAAAGGAAAAAGGAAACACGAAGTCCGAGCGCTTTCGTGATATATTCACATCTTCAGGGACAAAAGGATGTGAATATATCACGAAAGCGCTCGGGCTTCGTGTTTCCTTTTCCCTGTGGTTCTTTGCATATATATATATATATATATAACCTTTGGTTAGCTTCCGCCCGAATTGTTCATTCTGACGAAGGTCAAGCTTTTTACTCCACCTAAGACATACAGTTTAACGTGGAATCCGAACCACGCCTCACCAGCAGCCCAGCGTCTTAACCACTAGGCCACCCAGGGTACCCATTTATCTACCACCCACTTTCTCTATTGTGTGGAAGGATGAACAGCTGGGTTTTGCTCCGCGCCGCTGCCGTCACCAGGTTTCGAACCCGGGGCCGATGGATTCGTAGTCAGCGACGCTAACCACTACACCACCGAGGGTCGACCTGAAACACCCTATATATATATATATATACAGGGTGTTTCAGGTGGACCCTAGAAATATGGAAAGGAAACACTTCATATTAGTTACGGAATTACTATGACAGACTTCAAATACCAATTACAAACTACAAATTGGCGGGGAGGGAGAGAGAGAGAGAGAGAGAGAGAGAGAGAGAGAGAGACCACACGGGGCTCTGCATAAAAATCCGTTATAATGTACTGCAGCATATAAAAACTATATATTAATGCTCATTGTTTATTGTTGGATGTGTGTGTGTGTGTGTGTGTTGTGTGTGTGTGTGTGTGCATCAACGAGAGAAAGAATGATTCGGTGTTTTTTAACCTTTAATACGTATTTCCACTTTTATTTTCATTAGAAACTGTACAATAATATACAATAGTGTACGATAACTTTAGTTATTACAATAACACAATAATACAATAATAATACAATAACTTTAGTTTAATACGGGCATTATTTGTTGATGTTAGCTTTTAATTGAATTTACATTCAACATATAACTTTTCTACAGAAAGAACGCGCGCACGCGCACACACACACACACACACACACACACACACGGCATAGGATTTGCTCTTGCTTGAAAGATTCGCGCGCGCGTGTGTATGTGTGTGTGTGTGTGTGTGTGTGCAAGCTTCTTGTCTTACACGTCTTTCCACCTCTTCATGACGCGACCTTTCACTCTCATCGCAGAAATAGGTCAGGACTCGAGAGTAGCGCCAACTTTTGTATCCATATAGCCCTCCCGAAGGGGTAAGGTTTTTTTTTTTTTTGGCGGCGTGGAGAAAAGGCAAAGGGGTGTAACGTTCGTGTTCATGAGGTTGGAGCGTTTCAGCAGTATTTTACGTTAACTCAAACGTAATACAACATTGCTAATTATGGCGTGGTGCAAAAAAAAAATATATATATATATTATACAGTATATACAGTATATATATATATATATATGGTCACTTGAAAATCAGGGCCCCCAGCCTCAATTACCAAATGGTAGCTTCGTTAATACTAACGAAAATATTACCACTTAACCTTACCAATCGTCAAGGGCGTACAGATGACCTAACCGGGCATTCAATTTAATTTATTATTATATTTGGTACTGTAAAGCAAGCAAAAACGAAAATACATGGGGGCCCTGATCTTCAGGTGATCCTCTCTCTCTCTCTCTCTCTCTCTCTCTCTCTCTCTCTCTCTCTCTCTATATATATATATATATATATTATATATATAAATTACACTTGCATACAAATCCGATAAAATTCATTGCAACATTTGGGTAAATTCAATTATTTTAATTTTTTTAATAATTATAATTTGAATTCCATAAGCAATACAACCTTCCTTCTCTGCTCTTCTGAACCAAATCTTTGTTTGATTTTATGTGGTAATGTCTATTTTAATGGTTAATGTAGGCTACGGTATCCAATAAATCGTAACTATTATTAAGATTAACGAATTTCAAAATTCATTGATTTCTCTCGTTCTACAGATACGGTTTATCCTCTTTACTCACACTTGTAACTTTCTACTTCAATTAAGAGATCTGATTACGATCAATCAGGGACACCTTTAATCGGATGGAACTTGACTAACTCTCCTTTATTCAGTTTAAATTAAAAATTCGTTAAAAATTAATAAAGTAATTTAATATTCTAATAAAACAAAAGGACATGCAATGACCGACAAGTTTGTGATTAAATTTCGAGCCCCACATGTTAATGCTTTGAAACCATTCCATTTAGAATGGCAAAAAAATAAGTATTAATTTAAAAATTAAAAAGATAAATTAAAAAAAAAATTCACGCAAGATATATTACTTTTAAAGGTAGTTACAGTAATTCTGCTGACAGTTTCCCTTCTTCATCATTTTGCTATACCCGGGTATTTATACCCCACAGAAAATAAAGATCAAGGTAACAAAAATGATCGTTAACTATATAACATTAATTTGTTACAATTAAATTAAATTTCATTTGAAAATGAAGTTTATACATATATATACAGGGTATGGCAAAAAATTCTGCAGCCATATTACTTATATTATTTTATTAACAAGACTTATAATAAGTATCCGAATTCAGCACGGTTAACTCGTAAACACATTTCACTACACAACTGTGTCGAACTATTTGAAGCGGTTAAAAGTTAGAACAATTATTGGTCTTTGATCTTTGGTTCCTGATTTTTGCTGCAAGAGCCACATTGGTAATAAGGAATTGTCCTAAAAAATGTTATCTTTTGGGGCGGGGGACGGGAGGGGAGGGTCTAAAACGCTTCAAAAAGTTGAACACACTCGTGTGAAGCATACATTCAAATGTGTTTACAAATTAATCGTGCTAAATTCGAACATATATTATCTAACTTCTGTTAAGAAAATAATATAACTGATATGGCTTTTGACTTTTGCTACACTATATATATATATATATATATATATATATATATATATATATATATATATATATAATGTTGAAAAGAGTCACAGAAAGGCTTTGCAGTTTTTAACTTTTAATTTTTCTTGTGGTTCTTTCTTTCGGGTTTTCTTTTTGTTTTTTATCATCTTTATGCACGGTTAATGTTTTTCCCTATCTATCTATCTATCTGTATGTATGTATGTATGTATGTATGTGAAGAACTAAAAATAAATCATGGAGAACTAGATTAAGAGGTCAAATAAAAAAAAAAGAGAGACTACAAGATTCGCTCGAGGTTAGTCCAGAAAAACCAAAACGCAGAAAATGTTACGAATTCAATGAAGAAAGGTACGCAAGAAAAACCCGGTCACACACACACACACACACACACACACACACATGTCAAAGAAGTATTCACAAAAGTCATTAAAGATGAGGTGAGGTTGAAAAGAAGTAAAAAGTAGTATGTTTAACTTAAATGGTTATAGAAAAATTTAAAAAAAAACACAAATACTGTACTTTAAACGAGTTTACATCGCGCATGCGTACTGTTTCTCGTGCCCCGCAAACTATTTACAATCACCACGTAGGCCTATATATTTTCATTCACTATTTTACTGTACTTATCTTTGAATAATGAGTTGGAAGAGCGTGGCAAAATAAAATAGACAGTGAGAAAATTGGTGTGTGTGTGTGTGTGTGTGTGTGCGTGTGTGTGTGTGTGTGTGTGAGACTTTGCTCCTTGCCATTTCCTCCTGCTTCCTAAGTTCAGATTTGCGTCGAAAAAGGAAATATAAGATTTAAGAGCATTTTGAAAGAAAGCTTTTAAAAATACTTCCAAAATTCTTGGAGGAGGAGAAAGAGTTACAGGTAAAAACTCAGATGGGGATCAATTCGAAAAAGGTGTGGCTCCCAATAACCATAGAAATGGTGGAATACAAACGCAGACGATTAAATCTTGAAGTTTATCATAGACTAAAAATTTTACTAACTACATAACTACTATACATACTAACAAAGAACCTCAGATCCACTCTAAGTTAGCTCAAGGGAACAGAAATTTTGTGAGAGAAAATTGCAAAGAAAGCGGCTCGCAAAAAAAAAAAAAAAATGAACTTTCAGAACGTGTTTATACCGTTATTAAAATGCAAGTATTTATACCGGAACGGATGGTATAGTAAGTAGAGAACAGGTAACATTCTCCTTCTCTCACCAACCGCTTCTAGCAGTAAACGGTTTTAAAAAAAGTATAGGACAGTTTGAAAAAGTGTAATGAAAGGAAAAGTATATATATATATATATATATATATATATATATATATATATATATATATAGATCCACACCTCGTGTACCCAAATACTGTATGGAATTCTGTGCTTTAAAACCTAAGAAATAATAATAATAATAATAATAATAATAATAATAATAATAATAATACATTTTATGAACCCACACCCGATCAAAAAGACTGTCAGTTAATCACATACTGATTATTATTTAGTGTTATTAAAACACGATATTTTCACGAATATATATATATATATATATATATATATATATACACACATAAAAAAGTCAAAATCATTCCCCGTTTTGAAGGAATCAATGACTAATGACGAGAGTAGGAATAACCAGGGGGTGTAGTACTGCGGGAGCGCACGGGAGCGCCGCTCCCACACCTCCATTCATCCAAATTTTATATATTTTTTTTTTTTTTAGTTGGTACTTGGAAGTTGGTTACAAATAGACTGAGATCACTTGATCACTCTAGTGCATTATTTAAAGAGCTAAACCTACTAATAAAGCCTACTATAAAGGCCTACTATAAAGCTCAATGATATAATGAAAGTGTAACATTTTATTTACGAGTGTAAGAACAAATTCATCAACTTACAATGGGTAAATAGATATTTTGTAACTCATCAAGAAATCCACTCGTATCAGACCAGAAATAGATCAAAGCTCGTTATATCTCAATTTAGATTGTCTTCATCCCAAAAAAATACCCATTTTCATTGGATTGAAACTATGGAATGACTTAAATGCCGACATAAAAAATATTGTGAATATAAATTTGTTTAAAACAAAGTTGAAATCCCGGTTAATAATGGCATACTAACAAAAATCTAGGATTAATGTCCATTAATATTGTTTACTAATTATTAATTTCTCGTGTGTAATCTAGTATTAAAAACACATTTCTTGAGATTGTTCAGTTCTTATCTCTCGTGTATAATATTGGTTTCTTTGTATGGTATTGGTATAATACCTTCAATGGTGACCTTGCATTTGTCATATCAATAATGGTAATTTAAAATTAATACATACTTTAAATATTAATAATACTTACGTACTTATTTATTTTTTATTAATTAATAATAACTAGCTGTTTATTTTTAATAAGAGCCCAGTAAAGCCTAAAGCTTAAGGGCCAAATTAATAAAATAAATAGTCGAGCTTCACAATCATTTACGTCATTGTAAATTGAAAAAAATTATTTATTTTATTATTATTATAAAGGTTAATTAATAATAAAGGATTTTGCTATTATTTCCTGGTACCGGTACATCAGTTAATCAGGTTACCTGATTAATTGATGTACCGGTACAAGGAAATAATAGCACAATTTAAAATTATGTACCAACATGCCGTATTTCCTTAGAGCTATTATTTCCTGGTACCGGTACATCAGTTAATCAGGTTACCTGATTAATTGATGTACCGGTACAAGGAAATAATAGCACAATTTAAAATTATGTACCAACATGCCGGTATTTCCTTAGAGCTCACGCAAAAATCTGAATTCTAAATTCGTTGTGGCGTTCACTGCTTGGAATGGATTCAGATGTGGATTGTAATTTCGCAATGGATGTAGGAAAATTATTTAGTTACCGTTCACAGTGCGCATTTAGAGAGCGATGAAGCTATCACCTTCAGTAATTTTAACTCGTATATATAATAATGATGATTTTGTAGCATTTTTCCAGGATCACCTGAAGATCAGCGCCCCCAGCCTTCTTTAGTTAGCCTTATAAGGGTAACTAACGAAAATATCACGACCTAACCTAACCAATCATTAGGTCAACTGTACGCCTTTGACGATTGGTTAGGTTAGGTCGTGATATTTTCGTTAGTTAGCCTTATAAAGTTAACTAAAGAAGGCTGAGAGCCCTGATCTTCAGGTGATCCTTTTTTCCAAAATCTTCTGTATTTGAAGTCCTTGCCTATATTTTTTTATCATTCACCCTGTTTTTTATATATTACAGTAATAAAAGTCACTCGAACTTCGATTTAAAACTGCGAAGAAGATCGGATGATTATAGAGACCTTGATGAATATTAAATAATCGGATCAATCATAACCGATTTTGATACTGTATTAAAAGATATAAGATAAATTTAATTGAGTTTTGAACTATTTATGGGTTTCCACTTCCCATTGGGAAACCCTGCTGTAGTGATAGTTCAAATTATTATTATTATTATTATTATTATTATTATTATTAAAAACCGTTTAGCTGATCAGTCCGAAACTTGGTGAACAAGAGCCATACTGAGAGTGGAATTGTTATCAAAATGTGGGAAATTCTTTCATCGAACGAGTGTCCTCAGATGATGACAGTATTTTCATCAAACTTGATTGTTTGATGAAATATTTTTCGTGGAACTGAGCCCTTGATAATAATTTAATCGAAGCGGGTGGCGCCATCTATTGGAGGAAATGTCAATTAACTACCATTTCAGTTTATTTTCATTGACCAAATGTAATTACAAGCATATCATTTTTATGTTAATCAAGAACATGCTAAAAGCAACTTCAGTTTTAAGATTAAATACATTAAAAATAAATTTACCTTACCTCAGTGAAATTCGAACCGATGCCACTGAAGATTCGAAGTTTGCAAGCTGCCACATTACTCACTCAGCCATGAAGCATTAACATTTAACATATACTGAGAGAGTTTTGTATATATAATCTTTCACATTGGTTTTTCTGTGTATATTTTAATATGTCTTCTGGACGGGGAGGGGGAACTGGGAAGGGATCCCGTATGTTCGTTTATACACACCTAACAGCTAGGGTAACCTGCACCAAATTTAGATATGCACATTAAGGAAGAATCAGGAAACGTCTCAAGAAGGGGCGAAATATAAGGTCCCGTTGCGAGTGGAACGGATACCTAAATCGGAGTTCTGCCTGTCTTGGCATAACGTAGGCTGTTCCATTCAGGTATTCTATAAACTTCTCATGAATTATTTAAGAGCAAAGTGTATTTTTATTGAGTCAATGTTTCCATCTAATTCCTACATTGGAAGTAGCCTAGTAGTCTTAGCAGCCTAAAGACACAAATAGAACTGAAATGGCTCAGAACGAAATAATTCAATTAGGCTACAAAGTAGGCCTAAGCCCGTTCATGAAGTAAATGGTACATTGAGTATGAGGAGGTTAAAGCCTAGTTAAATGAAGTAATAATCACACATCTTAAACGTTAACGAATATAACAGGTATATCTACCAATAAAAATTGAAGCAGTCTTTAAGTAGTTGAAGTTGAAGTAGTGAACCCCTGAACCGGTTTTCGTCGCTTACAGCAATTATATTTGTATAAAACTATCTTGATCATTCTAGAATCTTTTTTTCATTGTAATTTGCTGTCGTCATCCTCAGAAATCGATTACAACTTAGAATAATTGGAAGAAAACTCTTAATCTTGTAGCTGCAATAACTGTAAAAAAAAAATAACAAAACCGAGGTATAATATTAAAATTTCGTATAATACCATTAACACATGCAAATAGTGTCATATATATATATATATATATATATATATATATATGGGATGAATTTCACAATTAACCATGTGAAATGAATGAATGCTGCAAACCCACAAGGAAAAAGAAAACTTATTCCAAGGCCTTTCGTGTATTCCCTGACGAGATGTACTTCTAAATACACTAAAAAGACCTTGGAATCCTTTTTCTTTTTCCTTGTGGTTTTGCATTATATATATACAGGGTGTCCCATAAGTCGTTTCAAATGAAAATTTACCTTAAATTAAATTTACTAAAGTAATACATTAGAACTAAAACAAGTGTTCAGATTGATGTCTCGTTTTGGGAACTTTTTTTTTTGTTGCAGGTAGAATAACACGCAATGATTAATATGAAAGTGAGTTACACTCCTCAGGAAAAGGCCTCCGCGGAGACCTTTAATTTAAAACAAGTTTTCCTATGAGACAGGACTTATGGGACACCCTGTATATGTAGTATATATAATATACAGGATGATACGTTTGGGTATGGATGAAATAAGAACGTTGTGAGAATCTACCGAGAAGTGTCACAACGCTCATCTGTTGCACGTGTGGTCATAAAATGTGGGAGTTTGTAATAGGCTATGCCATCCGCTACCAGACGTAGGAGCGCCATCTGATGTCAGACTTATGAGACATATACCAGTTTCGAAGATGGCGGCGAATGCACAACAACGTGCGAAGTGTGTTATTTGGTTTGCTAAGTTTGAGAGTGTGACAGCGGTACAGCGTGAGTTTTGCCGTATGTATGGTGTTCGAAAAGCTCCTAAATACGACTCCATAGTGCAGTGGTACCGCCCATTTGAATGAACGGGGTCTATCACTAAACCACATGCAAATGGTCGTAAGAATTAGCCTCTCGTTATGTACATCTGACGTGTCCGGAAGGGAGCGGGGGTCATGTTGAAGACTAATTAGGTTCGTCATAATCTCCCATCTTTGTGGGCATTGTTTACCAAATATTAAACTATACAATGTTACTGTTTCCACTCCATGTCAATTTTATTTTATCCATACCCAAACGGATCACTGTGTATATATATTAGTTATCATTTCCTCTTGAGTCTTTGTATAAGAATTTATGGTTAATATACTTTTGCTCAAAACAGGGTTAATATTTTAAACCAAACACGAGAAAGTCATGACAAAGTTCGATTGCAATTTGCATAACATAAGCATTAACAAGTAACCCAAGATATAAGAAGCAAGTTGTATATATATATATTTACTTTCAACTAATTTCAGATCATCATCTGCACACGTAGTAATGGCTACAAATTTTGCTTCTATGTCTCATAGAATGCATTTTCAGAGCATTCGATAAAGCAAATAAGACACTGGCTAACATTTTGTAACAATATGTGTCATTGTACCACTGTTTAGATGCGAAAGTTTAACATGCATTAGGTGTGATGTAACGCATTTGCATATACTTTTAGTTTATTATTATTATTATTATTATTATTATTTTTCGCAATATTGCATTCACTAATATATATATATAAGTTTTTTAAACTTATTCGAAAAATGTTAAATAGTGTTTACATAACTTTCATCTTGAAGTTAAAAATAAATCAGTGAGAAGAGGAAGGAGAATTTTCTGATGCCACATAGTTAAACCATAAGTTTAACTTAACTTAGTTAAACCATAAGTTAATTAAACAGTAAAACCTCTTTGTTTAACTTAACTTAGTTAAACCATAAGTTAATTCGGAGCTATTGAAGAATCGGGACCCCAGCCTTCTTTAGTTAGCTTTATAAGGCTAACTAACGAAAATATCATGACCTAACCTAACCAATCGTCAAGGGTGTACAGTTAACCTAACGATTGGTTAGGTTAGGTCGTGATATTTTCGTTAGTTAGCTTTATAAGCCTAACTAAAGAAGGCTGGGGTCCCTATTCTTCAATAGCTCCGTTAATTCAACAGTAAAACCTTCTTTGTTTAACTTAACTTAGTTGAACCATAAATTTAACTTAACTTAGTTAAACCATAAGTTTAACTTAATTTAGTTAAACCATCAGTTTAACTTAACTTAGTTAAACCATAAGTTAATTAAACAGTTAAATCTTCTTTGTTAAATTCGCTACAATTTACCATAAGTCTGAGACAAAATTCTCTTCATCAAATACAATTTTACTCTTAATGATAACGATAACGATTCTCTCGCTAGATGCTCACTTACTACCAGAGATCCTATATTTCAGCCAAGTGAAGAGAGAAATCCGATTTGAACTAGTTTAAACTAGTACTATCGAATATACAATTGTTATAAAGTTGGGATCACCTGAAGATCCGTCACCCCAGCCTTTTTTAGTTAGCTTTATAAGGCTAACTAACGAAAATATCACGACCTAACCTAAACAATCGTCAAAGGCGTACAGTTGACCTAACGATTGGTAGGTTAAGTCGTGATATTTTCGTTAGTTAGCCTTATAAAGCTAACTAAAAAAGGCTGGGGTGACGGATCTTCTGGTGATCCTAAAGTTGTTATAAAGTACTTGTTGTACATTACAGTTGTTATAAAGTATATATAATAAATATTACTTGTTATAATGTTATAATGTTTCACACCAACAAAAACCCTAGGATCCACTCATGGCTGGTCTACCTAACTGTGTTCGTGTATTGTGTATGTCCTCCGTGGTGGCGGAGGGGACCTACAATTTTACGTGGGTTCCGAACCACAAGAACATACTTTATACACACCCTGTATAACCATACTTTCATTAATGGTATTTTATATGATATGATAAGTGATTGTTATCAATTATTAGTTACCTTTCAGAAAACACTATACTCCTTAACACTCACTCGGGCATAGAGAGTGTTTTGGGCTACAAAAGTAGCCCAAAGTGTGTGTGTGTGTGTGTGTGTGTGTGTGTGTGTGTCATTAGAGATAGAGGTAAAAGACAGAAAGGAAGATAAAGGAGAAGGAAGTAAGACTGGAAAATCGGAGAAGTGGAGTCGGGAGGAGAAATAAAGAAAAGAAAAGGAAAAATAATGAGAAAAGAACACTACCCGGGCTCAACTGCTAGGCTCGGTTAGTAGTATGCTTTGTAGGTTGAGAGAGAGATTATTACCTCATAAGGACGTCAGTAGACACCGTATAGGCATAAGAAGAAAACGAGCGTAGGACAGGAGTAGAACCCCTGACTTAAAGACAAAGGATGAGACTCCGACACCTTTTCGTGAGACAAACGACACGAAGAAAGACCCACCCACACCTCCCTCGCAGTTTAGATTTGAGGATTCGAACCCCACGACTACTAACCCACTAACCCACAAAGAGACCGTTAATCTCCCTAAACTGAAAGCAACAAAGAGAACAACGATGGAACAATGGCATTTTCTATGAGACAAAATGAGTACTCAAACCTTCCATTGCTGTCGAGAGGAAGAAACAGAAGAGGAGAGAAGAGCTCCTCATTCCGTACTCCGCCCACTCACTCCTCATCCTGTTTGCGAAATATACTCTTAAGTTCATATTTTCGAAAGGAATTGAAACGAACACTAACTATCACGTACATTCTAATGAAACGATCAGGTTAGACGAATAAAACAATTTTTTTGGAGCAAGTGTAGTTTACGTTCTCCTGTGGTGCCTAGTGTAGTTTACGTTCTCCTGTGGTGCCTAGTGTAGTTTACGTTCCCCTACATTATCCTAGTGTAGTTTACGTTCTCCTGTGGTGCCTAGTGTAGTTTACGTTCCCCTACATTATCCTAGTGTAGTTTACGTTCCCCTACATTATCCTAGTGTAGTTTACGTTCCCCTACATTATCCTAGTGTAGTTTACGTTCCCCTACATTATCCTAGTGTAGTTTACGTTCCCCTACATTATCCTAGTGTAGTTTACGTTCCCCTACATTATCCTAGTGTAGTTTGTGTTCCCCAACTTTGTCCGCGTATACCTAATCAAATAAAATGTTAAAAAATGTCTCCTAAAGATCCTAATGTAGTTTACGTTCCCCAACTTTGACCTAGTGTAGTTGGTGTCCCCTTTTGCGTTAGGGGGACGTAAACTACACTTGCTCCATTTTTTGTTTAAATTTATTTCTCTTTAGAGTTAGCTGAGTTTAGAACGCGAGCAACAACGGACAAACACAAGAAGATACCTCTCCAAACACCCTTGCATGGGTGTGGAACTAGTTCAATCAGATTAAAAGACAAAGGTCAAGGAGGAACTTCCATCGGCCATCTTTGAAAATAATAAAATTATTAAAATATCTCGAGAAAATGTATTAAACAAACTGAAATTTTGGTACACTCATCAAACATTTAGGGTTAGATGGAGAGGTGTCTTCTTTGAGTATTGTGGGGCCGCGCAGTTAATTTTCCGCATTTATATTATTTTTATATTAGTTACCGACAAACCAATTTTGCGCGTACCAAATTGTATATATTTTATCATTGTGTAATTTTAAGAATCATATATAATCTTTATAAATAAGTATTGTACACAAATTTATATATATATTTAATTAATTCAGCTGTATATAAATAACAAAATCTTCTGTAAAATAACCTCAGCCAACCAAGAACTCAATAAACTCTGAAAACGACCGGCTTTTCCTTCAAGACGCCAACCCCCCAAACGACAAGGAGAGAAGAGGACACGAGAGGCCCCTAAACAGTGTTGCCAGATGGAATTTTTAAAAATCTGATAAATCTGATTAAAAAATCTGTAGAAATCTGTAGATTTATAATATTTATCTAAATAATAATTTTGACATATTTTTATTTAATTTACTGTCTTAAGGTATTATCAATATAAAATCTTGTATAATATTTTCTTTATTTTTATAAACTTATATAAATATGGCACTTTAACATAAAAAAAAGTAAAGTAAATGAAAGTAAACAAATTGAATTCCGTTACTTTGTGACAAAGGAAATACCTTTTGGTTATTGCTGTAATAACTATAAGAACACCGGAATACTTCTTTAATTCATACACATAAATGAAACCAAAAAAAATCCTTTTTAGATTTAAACAGATAAATATCATTTTTTTCAACAAAAACATTCCATGCTACCATGACGTAGAGGGAATATCAACCAATCAGCGCCGATTAAATGATTTAATCGGCATGTATATCGTAGTCAGAAGCGAGTCGACTCGACTTCTGAAACTGAATACGAGAACATTTGTGTCCTATTGATTGAGACTGTAGGCCTAATATTTCCTTGTTGTAAATTTTGGAAGTAAATAATAATGATTGCTTGCTGGATTAAAAATCTGTAGATTATGCATAAATTATTGAAAAAATCTGAAAATCTGAATTGCTTCATAAAATCTGTAGATCTACAGATATATCTGTAGATCTGGCAACACTGCCCCTAAAAGAGATACCCAACAAAGCGATAGCTTGCCTCTCGTATCCTTCATTCTTCCCGGCAACTACAAGTAGCACCAAGAAGGAACCAGCTACAATTGGTGACCCCGGAGTGACCCGAAGCAGCCAGCGGAAGCAGCATCCTTCAGTCGCCGGGCGGAACAAACCGAAGCCACGCCTCTTCGCCGCCCACCCGTAGTAGCCGGTCGGAACCAAAGCAGCAGCAGACCCGAATTACATTCCCGCAAGATGGAATCTGTTGAATCAGGAGTGCACCATGTCACCATCAAGCCACCCACGTTCTCTGAAGCGTCGGCCGCAGGATGGTTCTCCATCATGGAGGCACAATTCCACATTTCCAGAATAACATCCGAAGAGACCAAATTTTTCCATGTTCTAGCCTCGTTACCCCCCGAAGTCGTCTCACGAATTTCAGCAGCAACTCTCTCCAACAAGTCGTACACCGATTTAAAAGAAGAAATCGTGAGTCATTACGAAAAGACGAAGCCAGAACTCTTCGAACGACTCATCTCCAACACTCCTCTCACTGGAAAGCCCTCCCAATTCCTTCAAGATATCCACCAAACGGCACTGAAGGTGGGCGTCAGCGATGATTTGGTGAAGCATAAATTCATCCAGGCGCTCCCATCCTCAATAGCGCCCGTCGTAGCAGCACAAAAGGAGCTGACGCTAACTCAACTCGGCAAACTAGCCGATGAGTTAATACCGTTCGCTCAACAAAGCTGCTACGCGGCGCCAACGTCAACTCGAGCCAATACAAGCCCAAGAACGAATATCCCCATCGGCCTAAAACCCTTCAGCGAGAATCAGCGGCCGGTGGTGTGCCGCGCGCACCTTTATTATGGCCCCCAAGCAAGGACCTGCAGGCCACATGGTGCAAGTGGCCAAATAAAGATGACGCCAAGCTGCTCCCCCTCGTCACGCCCAAATTCAAGATCTTCCTCACCATCAAGAGAAACGTCGGAAAACTAGATAAGCAGGCTGTGATTAACGCGACGTCCGGCCTGCCGCTGATCTCAGTCGCAGCTCGCATCGCCAGTCTGAAGGTCAATTTTATCATTGACACAGGAGCGAGCATCTCAATTTTACCACCAACTTGTGTCAATGATTGTCAACTCCACCCAACCGCAGTAAAGATTTCCACCGCAAACGGTCAGCCGCTCGAAATATTCGGAGAAGTAACACTGGACATATCAATTCCTAAATTACGAAGAATATTCAGGTGGCCATTCGTCGTCGCCCAAGTCTCCAGTCCACTTCTCGGCGCCGATTTTCTATCCCATTATGACATCCTTGTGGACTGCAAGCATGGCATTTTGAAGGATAGAGCAACAACTCTTCAAGCCACTACTAAACCTGTGCAATCCAAAGACCTTCACCTCATCAATATTAACCCTACCGACAAATTACCTCAAGAAATCAGGAACCTGCTTGACAAGTACTCCTCACTACTGAAACCAGCTCAACCGCAGAAAGTTTCCACCAACACTGTCAAGCATACCATCGACACTGGCAGCGCACCACCAGTGTTTGCAAGCCCTCGACGTCTTCCACCCGATAAATTATCCTCAGCTAAGGCTACTTTCAACAACTTACTTCAAGATGGAATTATAGAACCCTCAAAATCACCATGGGCCTCACCGTTACACCTCGTTCCGAAGAAGATACCAGGCGAATGGCGGGCGTGTGGTGATTATAGAAGCCTAAACGCTGTCACGAAACCGGACAGATATCCACTTCCTCATATAAGAAGTCTGTCAACATCTCTGCACGGAAAATCATGCTTTAGCAAAATCGATCTAGTCAGAGCATATCACCAAATTCCAGTCCACCCAGAAGATATCGAGAAAACGGCTATAACAACTCCATTTGGTTTATTTCAGTATTTATACATGCCATTTGGTTTAAGAAACGCCCCTGCAACATTTCAACGCTTCATGGATACAATTTTCAGAGGAGTTGACTGCGTATTTGTGTATCTCGACGATATTTTAGTCCATTCAAATAACGCAGTTGACCATTTGAAAGACTTAGAACGCGTATTCAAGATCCTTCAAGAACACAATTTAAGAATTTCCTTAGAAAAATGCATATTTCAGCAATCCAAAATTGAATTTCTGGGTCATGAAGTTTCCCCAGCAGGCATTCGTCCTCCTGTAAACAAAGTCTCCGAAATTCAAGATATTCCCCAACCGCAAGATTACCAAAGCCTCAGAAGATTCCTAGGAATGACGGGATTCTATCGCCATATGATACCCCGTTACGCCGATTTAGTCTCACCTTTAAGTGAAATCGTCAGAACTCAAGTCAAAAGCAAAAGTCTACAGTGGAACGACGAAGCAATTCAAGCCTTTCAAGATGTCAAGGATGCACTACGGAACGCCGTTACGCTTTGTCATCCTCTTCCATCAAGCTCAATCCTTCATTTAGTTACGGACTGCTCACAAATAGCAGCTGGAGCAGTTCTTCATCAAATAATCGACAGCACACCAGTTCCCATCGCCTTCTTTTCCAAGAAATTAACTACAACTCAGCAAGCGTACGCCGCATACGATAGAGAATTACTCGCAGCATACCTAGCCGTCCTGCATTTCCGTCAATTTTTAGAAGGTCGTCAAGTAATACTCTTCACGGATCACAAACCGATGGTTTCTGCCTACAAGAGTCCCTTACGAGCCAAGACAGACCGACAACAACGTCATTGGTCTGCCATCACGGAATACGTATGCGATGTAATACATATCTGTGGATCCGAAAACGTCGTAGCGGACTGCCTTTCACGCAACGTAAACGCAGTACATATCGACGCTTTCGATTTATCAGCAATCGCGGAATCTCAACAAAAAGATCAAGAAACGCAAGAATTTCTCCCACGTCTCAAGCCGTTCCCGTTTCCAGAAAATACAACTTTATATTGCGATACATCCACGCCATATCCCCGTCCTTTTGTTCCCAAGCAGCATCGATCTTCCATCTTCAATCAATTTCATAATATTTCTCATCCAGGCATCAAGCAATCACTTCGTATCATTAAATCAAGATACTTTTGGCCCTCAATGAATAAGGATATTCGAACTTGGTCCCGAAATTGTGAATCATGTCAATCCTCAAAAATTTCTCGCCATACAAAATCAGAAATAACCCCCTTCGATTTACCAAGTTCAAGATTTGAAACGGTACATATCGACATCGTCGGTCCCTTACCGCCAACCACTTTGCCCGGTCAAACATATCCTTCCCCATATAGATATCTCCTAACCTGCATCGATCGTGCCACAAGATGGATAGAAGCATATCCTCTGATTGATACTACAGCCACATCAATAGCACACGCATTTCTCGATGTATGGATTTCAAGATTTGGTGTACCACTGCAAGTCATAACGGACCGCGGATCCCAATTCGAATCCGAACTCTTTAGGGAACTCTCAGCTCTCATCGGATTTCACCGACTAAGAACTTTGTCGTATCGCCCTCAGACCAACGGAATAATTGAAAGATCTCATCGCACCATCAAGACAGCAATCATCGCTCGAAAACAAGATTGGCTCCCCGCTTTACCCATAGTTCTCCTTGGTTTACGCAGTCTCCCCAACGAATCGGGTTATTCACCGTTCACCACCGTCACCGGAACCACCCTATTATGCCCGAGGCCAATGATCGCCAATTCGTCGTCAAAATCCAATTCAAAATTCATCTCCGAATTAGCCAAGAAAATGACGCAAATCGATTTCGCCCAACTCTCTCAAGGAAACATTCACTCAGCCCCCAAATCATTCATTCCATCGGAACTCCACAAATCAAGCCACGTATGGGTACGCATCGACCGCGTTCGAAAACCATTCGAGGCACCATATCAAGGACCTTTCCGTGTTCTCGAACGCCACGATAAGTACTTCGTAATAGAAAAAACTAACGGATCATCAGAAGCCATTTCAATTAATCGTTTAAAACCGGCGTATATAGTTTCAGGTCCCACACAGGTACCGGGCGCACAATCGGACGACATCGGATCGGAGAAAAAGCACGCAAGGAAAAAGGACGATGGAGGACGCACCTCGGAGGTAGCAAATACAGACCTCAGGACGGGCGCGCAGGACAACGCAACAACCGGAAACGAGGCCGACCGAGGATCAACGCGAGCTGGACGAAGGATCCGATTCAAATCAAGACCCGAATATTTCTACTTTTGATATACGTGCTCCGCTTCTCGGGGTGGGCAGTAGTGTGGGGCCGCGCAGTTAATTTTCCGCATTTATATTATTTTTATATTAGTTACCGACAAACCAATTTTGCGCGTACCAAATTGTATATATTTTATCATTGTGTAATTTTAAGAATCATATATAATCTTTATAAATAAGTATTGTACATAAATTTATATATATATATATTTAATTAATTCAGCTGTATATAAAATAACAAAATCTTCTGTAAAATAACCTCAGCCAACCAAGAACTCAATAAACTCTGAAAACGACCCGGCTTTTCCTTCAAGACGCCAACCCCCCAAACGACAGGGAGAGAAGAAGACACGAGAGGCCCCTAAAAGAGATACCCAACAAAGCGATAGCTTACCTCTCGTATCCTTCATTCTTCCGGCAACTACAAGTAGCACCAAGAAGGAACCAGCTACAGTATTTTGATGATGAATTCAAAGGTATTTTCATCAGTCCTGCCATATATCTTGTGAACTGTAGGGTTCTGTAACTCCATTCAACATCAATATATATATATATAATGTGTGTGTGTGTGTGGAAAATACAATTTTAGATTGGTCCATGCACTACCGTGCGCAGTAGCGTATATAGGCCTAACCAAAAGGTTGGAGGGGGGGGCGCATATTTTGCCATTAGCTATTTGCAGTTTTAAAAAATAAAATTTTATATATATATATATATATATATATATATATATAAACAAACTTGTCTATAATGGACACGTGATTCTTACTCAGTAGAGAAAGTTTAAGTAACTTACGTGGAATTTGCGGAATTTAGAGATATAATCGTTAAATTATATATGCAACTGCTTGTATACGAGATATCCCTGAGTAATATGCGCATGAAAGAGATAAGATATCAATATGTCTTGCTTATTTGTATATTACTAAAATTACATTGACAGTCATTAGGTCCTTAAAGAAGATCTAAAACTATTTTAGTTTTAGTTACAAAAATAACTTAAATGAAAAGGTTATTGGCAGACTATAGTCCATATGACCAGTGGTGGGCACGGTTCCGCTAATCCGCTAACCGTTAATTAGCGAAGCTAACTTTTCCGTTAGCGGATTAGCGTTTCCGCTAACTTTGAGAACCGTTAGCGGACCAATTAGCTTCCGCTAAATTTAGTTCCGCTAACTTTAAGTTCGCTAACCCTAAAATCATACATGTTTGTTCCAGTCTGTTCTGAGCGTGTCTGCAACAGTCAGTCTGGCACGCTATTGGCTGACTACGTGTAAACACAAGACGTGATTGGTCGACGCAGCAGCAGCTGAGCAGCGTTGTGGAGGGCATTGAGGAGGACAGCAGCACCAGCTGCACCACCAGCAATGAGGATGAGGAAGATGACTTCTTCAACAGCATCACTCAGCCCCAGGTGAGCAGGAGCCACAGGTCACTGAAGTCCAAGGCACAGATCTTGGTGAAGACCTGGCTGGAGGCCGGCTCGAAGGAGGTCCTGACTGACGTCGCCTTCTTGGGTGAGCAAGTGTTGATCGACCTGTTCATCAAGTACAACACAGCCATCCCATCCAGTGCTGCAGTTGAGCGCCTGTTCTCCATAGGCAAGGACATCTTGCGCGCCAAGAAAGCCACCCTGTCAGATGCCAACTTTGAGAGGCTGATGTTCATGAAGGGCAACCAGCATCACGTCGAGGCGATGGAGGAGCAGGAGGCCAAGCCAGAGTGAATGCATTATTAGATTATTAAAGTTATTTTTTATGTGTATTTTTATTTCTTAATGTTTTTGATTCGTTTAATACTTTTTGTACTGTAAATAAACTGTATGTTGAATGTAAACTAATGTTTAATTTCATTTGTTCATTTAATTATTTATGTACACCTTGATCATCATCTGATCTTGGCATGCTATACCTTTTTGGAAAGCTCTATGTCTAAGCTGCAAACATATTAAAATTTCAGCTCTCTTTATGGGTTTAGAGCCAAAAAACCAAACGAAGCTAAATTCATACAATAAAAGTTAGCGGTTAGCGGTAATCGTTAGCTTCCGCTAAATTTTTAGCGGTTTATCGGTTTAGCGTTATCGAAGTTAAGTTTTGAGTTAGCGGTTCAGCGGTTATCGAAGCTAACTTTTCGGTTAGCTGTGCCCACCACTGCATATGACAAATACTATTAATGCAATGACAGTTCACATACTAAGGATAGAAATATATACAGTTGATTAGAAATAACACAGTAGTATCGAAGTTAAGTGGAGCTACAGACAGACGTTTTCGTACCAAGAATTCCATAGCTTAGGCCTTAGAAGATAAACGGCAGGACTCATGGATAGCTTGGATAATCGGTTTGGTTGATTTTTTAATTTTTAAAATAACATAAGTCGCATTTATCCCAAATACAAATAAGAGACTGTTTGAGTTCACTAAATCAGTTGTACTATGCATAGCCTATGATGTGAAACCAAGCAGTCGATTACACCTGTCAAATTCATCAATAACTTCGTCAATATTTAATTTAATATCCTTGTGAATGAACAATAAAGCCAGACCGTTTAATCTTTCCTCGGACATCGTAGACCATAAGTAACTCTTAAGTAGTGCTGTGGCCGCTAACGCTAACTACCATAAAAGTTAGCGCCGCTAATGCTAACGCTAAGCATTTCAACAGTTAGCGCCGCTAACGCTAACGCTAATTTTTTCTGAAACCACCCCAATTTATATACGTTCTGCCATCCATCCGTAACAGGCAACAATATGTTCTGGTACAGGCAGAGCAGTGGATATACAGAGTCTGTCCAACAAGTTACAGCTTACAACCTCTACATGCTAATGTCATGATCATCTTGCAGTTAGTCTGCCTCAGTCTTTCATAATGGAGATTGCAGTTGGCGAACCAAATTTTAGCACAAGTGGTTATGAAAAATTAGCCATTAGCGGTTAGCGATTGACTTTCTGTAAAAACTTAACACCGCTACCTGTTTCGCTAACAATTTTGAAAATTAGCGGTTCTAATTAGCGCCGCTAATCCCATTACTGCTCTTAAAATACTTTAGGCAACTGAATGAGCGCTCGCTTGTTGCAGTTGTGATAGGTAAAGTAGCCAAAATATGCAGCAATATTTCCAAGTTTAGGTAGGTGCCAAATTGTGTGCAGAATTTGAATGCAGACAGCACAGTCGTAGGTCTCTCTTTCCCCTCCCGATTTCTCCATGTTGTTTTCCATCTTAAAAACTCTGATTCTATTGCATCAATCTTCCCCACTTCGATTAAATTATTTTCAAGGAACCGACTCCCCGAAAAGTATTTCATCAAGCATCGAAGTTTGATGAAAATACTGTCATCACCTGAGGACATTTTGTTCGATGAAAGAAATTCCCACATGTTAAAAGCTGCCGCTATTATATATATATATAACGTAAAGAACGACGCTTGTATAGGAGATATTCCGCGCAAGACGAGAGAGAGAGAACGAAACAAAATGAAAAAATGAGGTAACCACCCGGTGGTTACCTCATTTTTTCATTTGTTTCGTTCTCTCTCTCTCGTCTTGCGCGGAATATCTCCTATACAAGCGTCGTTCTTTACGTTATTTATACTGCGTGTTCTTTGCAGTTGAATGTGTATATATATATATATATAATATTATATATATATATATATATTTTTTTTTTTTTAACTTTGAATTTTTAAGTACTTGAAGAAGTTGGGAGGGGGGGGTCTTTTTTAAATGGGATGTTTGGGCGTTCCAGCTACAAGTTGAAACACCGAGAGAAAAGTTTAAAAAAAAGGGACAGTCCCATAAAAGCAGGACATATGGGACCCCAATGTTCCCTAAAAATATTAAAAACAAGAGAAGTAAGTGCGCTTTAATCTGTTTTCGCAAACCCGATATACATAATGGAAATGTACCCCCAAATTTCAAAATGGATATCTAACATCAATTTACATCAGAGTTAACAAAGGTTATCCTAAATTTACTGGTTCCAGTTAGGCCCATCTTAGTATAACGGGCACTTCATCAAATTATCTTGATAAAATATCTGAACTATAAATTTTGACTGAGAGCATGAGATGTAAAAGGGAGTGGAAATTCTCTCTCTCTCTCTCTCTCTCATATATATATATATATATACAGGGTGATTCAAAAGTCAGGTTACATAGGGCTTTCCTGTTCTTTGCAGGTAAATGAGTGATACTCCTAGCTGGCTCGTTGAGCTACAGAGACGTCGCAGCGGACGTATCGAACATGTGATGTGACTATTCCCCTGTATCATTATATAATACAGTATTTCCCTATGTAACCTGACTTTTGAATCACCCTGTGTGTGTATATATATATATATATATATATATATAATCAGTGGCGGCTCGTGGTCTGAGAGGGTGGGGAGGCCCACCAATAATTATTGCTATGTTTTATTTCATAGTGCGAGGATAGTTATATATGGCATATGCCCATAAATAAATTACTTAAATTAAGATGGCTTAATCTCTACAAAATTATTCATAATATAGATACTATCACTAAGTTACGTTACTAACCGTTATTATAAATTAACTAAACAACATGGAGTAAAATTATTAAAATATCAGAAAATAAAACTAAAAATCATCAATTGGTTTTACTTACGTTTTCTACTTGAAAAGAAGATCAATTCTCCTTTCTTTTCCAGCAGCAAACCTATTTATGATATTTTCATACCAGCAAGGTTGATTCGATAGCTTTTGCATTGTACTCATTTTTCGATCTCTTTGCGTGTTTATTTAGCTGTTCAAAAATACTGAACGCCTGTTTAGATAACTGTTCAACACAAATATCATTTGAATGTGCTCTTTCGAAATGGAATGTCTCTCCAAGCTCCTTGCCAAGTTCTTCCAATCACGAAACCCTGCGTCACTCCATACATTTTTTTTCACACCAACTGAAAGACAAGACCAGCAAAACAAACCGTTTTTTTGCAAATTTCCACACAGCCACTTATATCTGTCATACCAATTAGATTTAAAACTTCTGTTTTTGCTCTTATTTATTTGAACACAAGATATGTTTGGAGTTGATTTACCTTTATTTAAAATGTATCTTTTATTTTCTTCGCTTCTTCTAACAAAAGAAATGTCCAATAGTGAAACGATTACGTCAGTAACTTCTTCCATTTTGAAGGGTTAAGTTCACACAAAGAATATAAACTCTGATATATTGCCTTCAAAAACTTACAAATAACATAACACTACCATAACGTAGCCTTTAAAAACGTACAAATAACGAGTTAACACTGACATACCTACGTTGGATACACTAAATCACATATAAATAACACTAAATTCACTTATAAAGAGTTGAATGACAACGTAACAGGTTCGTGTAAACAAAATATAATAACTAAATAAAAATTCAATTTCACGTGGTATTTAGCAATAATTTTGACTCCGAAGATCTGGTTGCTAGGAAACAACCATTTAACTCCGCCCACTGGCTAGCCATGATAAAGCTCGCGGAGGATTTGTGATTTTGGGCCTCCATTTCACGAATTCATGCCTTTTGACAGTGCAGAATATAAGCGTGGCATCAGTACGTTGCCATGACAACCAAGAAGCTGAAGGCTTTCCTGAATACTTCTTCCTTTCGATTTCTCGTGCTGAATTTGACCATTATAGCTAAAGGTTACAGTTATATTCAAGGGGGAGGGTGATTCTATTAAAAATATTCAAGGGGGGAGGGTGATTCTATTGAAAATTAAACTTTTAAGGGAGGGTGATTCCATTGCTAATTACAATTTTTAACTTAAATTATATCAAAATTTTAAAATTTTGCAATTTAGGAAAAAAATATTTATAGCCTGTTGAAACCGAGGAGGCACAGCCTCCCATGCCTCCCCTGTAAAGCCGCCACTGATATATATATATATATATATATATACACACACAGGGTGTTGTAAAACTACCTAGTAAACTTTTAGATGTCTGTCGATCAGTAGTCGGATGTTGTGAAAAATGTGTTCAAGTTGAAGGAAGACACTTTGAACATCTAAAATAAACAATTATTGTTGCTTTTCTTATTGTTGCTGTATTTGAAATAAAATTATTAAATATCGCATAATTTTTGTTAAGATATTTAGGCTCAGGACGGTACCAGATGAGCCGGGTGTACCTGTCTATATGCGAGAGAGCTCAAGAGAGCAACTCACTCCTCCACCAAGCCAGGCCTAGAGGCGGGGCCACCAACTTAACCTTCGTGTGAAGAGAGAACACCACACGGAACTTAAACGAGGTATTGTGTTCATATAAAAGTTTACTACTAGGTAATTTTAGAACACCCTGTATATAACTTAATAATAATGAGGTTATTGGAGATTCTGTATATTCATTTATTCAGAGAAGTTGTATATATGGATCCCAAAGCTTAAGGCGACGCCCAAACCTTTGAATCGGAGCTCGTAGGCAAAGCTTTCTTATTACAACGGCGTTATTACTCGGTGAGGTTGATATTGAACTGCGAAAATGATCAAAATAAGGGTTTTCAATGATTTATGAGCTTTTAACATGCTTACACGCAGAGATGGGCAGTATCTTGTATCTTAAGATACAAGATACGTATCTGAGATATGTATCTTAGATACTTTATTTTTGGAGGATCTTGAGAAGTATCTAAGATACATTTTGTCATGTAGCTTGTATCCCGGGATACACTTTCAAAGATACTTTCATAAGATACTTTTTAAATAGAGACGCTAATAACTATTCATGAAATATGATCATATCTGACGCACGTTGAAGCAGGCCGGCGATTGCTGTTACATGTTTGTACATGAATACTACCGTTGCGCTGCGCGCACAGTCTCGGGCGGCACTCTCGGCACAGACGTACTCAGGTTTCATCTTGTATCTCGCGGTTTTAACATGTTTTAACATGATTAAAAATCAGGAATTATACATATATTTGCTTATTCCTGCAAATATATTTATTATGAGGAAAACTTTATTTTTTCTTCGTGAGTAGGTAACTGAAAATACCTGTATTAACAATTTATTTGAAATACATAAATTGAAAAAGTGGTTTATTTTATTTTTCCATACCTAAAAATTTTCAGGATTATTTCTACATACATATTTCTACATACATTTCTGAATACTGAGATATGAAGTACCATTGATTTGGCATTTATTTATATCCAGAAAATATAATAATAAACAATTGAATGAGACAACTCGTGCGCTCATGGCTCACCAGGTGAAACTAAACTCAAATAATTATTCTTTCAAAAGTATCTTGTATCCAAAGGTGGGCAGTTGCGCCGCAAAAAGTTGCGGCGCAACTTGCGGCGCAACATTTTTGGTTGCGCTTGCGCTTGCGGCGCAACTTTTTGAAAAGGGTTGCGCTTGCGCGTGCGGCGCAACTATTTCAGCAGAGTTGCGGTTGCGGCTGCGGCGCTACAAAAATCGTTGCGCGTGCCCACCACTGCTTGTATCTTAAAAATGTATCTTGTATCTGTAACTTGTATCTGTATCTTGAAGATACAGTTTCTTCGAGTATCTTGTATCTGTATCTCAGATACAATTTCCAAGTATCTTGCCCATGTCTGCTTACACGACGGATACCAAGACTCATTTTCCCTATAATGATACGCACAATTTACGAGTTTCGAGTCATGGCTGCGAATAGGAACAGCCCGTTTTGCATGGGTTACACGTTAATCCGTTGGTCCCGTTATGAAATGTTAATTAAAAAAAACTAAGTAAAAGGTATACTTACAAATATGTAGAATTCATTTGTAGAATTCATAAGTAGAATGCATCTCGCATGCATAATAGGGAAGGTACTCGAGAAACGGCCTTGTTCCTAAAACGAATTGAACAAGGTCGAAGAACAAAAAGAATGCCCCAAGTCGAGAAACTGCTTCCACGCCTCATTTTCAAAAATAAAAACATTCACTGGTTCAGATTTTCAATGCGTTTTTCACTCGTATAAATTCAAAATTTAAAATTTAAAATACTGTTATAAAAAACACATTAATTAGCAGAGAATGCAAAAAAATTCCATCCGATTTTAATGTATTGGGTGACAGAAATAACTGCACAGGTTTGGTACATAATAATTTTATTTGTAGTGATGCATATACACATAATTTTAACAGTAAATTCAAAAGCTTTTAGATGACTCCCCGATGACCGTAAGATTATTATTACAAGACGGAATAGTGGTCTTCGTTTTTACCACAAGACAGAAAATGTCGCACAGATACAAAATTTGTTTCGACGTGCAACAGACAGAATGACACCCACGAGACGTGCAATAATTGCAATTGCAAAAAGATGTTTTGAAACGGAGTACTGAAGTCCTTCCCATATCTGACAGAAGAGCAACTGTTCGCACACCTGAAAACGTGAGTGGGATGATTTACGGACATTTCTTCGAAAACAAAACTTCGAAAACTTTTCTTCGAAATCAAAAACTTCGAAAACATTTCTTCGAAATCAAAAACTTCGAAATCAAAAACTTCGAAAACATTTCTTCGAAATCAAAAACTTCGAAAACATTTCTTCGAAATCAAAAACTTCGACATCCAATAACTTCGACAAAAAAATTACTTCGAATCAATAACTGCGGACATTTCTTCGAAAACATAAACATTTTGAGACAAGTAAAAGTCCTCCGCTCCTAACTTAAACATTGATTCAATTTTAACTGATTTTGAAACAGGAATGATTAATGCATTAACTTCGGAATTTCAATCAGTTGCAAACTATGGTTGCTTTTTCCATTTTGGCCAATGTTTATATAGGAAAGTCTGTGAATATGGACTCAAAGCACGATACGACACTGATGCCCAATTCGCTCTAAATATTCGAATGCTTACAGCTCTTGCCTTCGTGCCCCCTAACAAAGTTGTCGAGGGATTTAATATGCTAATTGAACAAAACATTCTTCCACATGAAGCAGAACCTGTTGTTGATTACTTCAAGATACGTGGATCGGCCGTCCTGACAGACCTAACCTAACCTAACCTAACCTAATTCGAAGTTTTATTTTCGAAGTAATTTTTTGTCGAAGTTATTGGAGGTCGAAGTTTTTGATTTCGAAGAAATGTCCGCATACGGAGTGGGATATGGTATGGCGGACTGCTTGGACCCTTCCTTTTCGATGAGAATGCCACTGGTGACAGAATGAACTTCAAGGGTTCGTAAGTGTTCGCATTACACAAAAGAGAAAGAAATGTACTTTAATTTGATGCATAAATTATATCTATATCACTATTATAATTAAAGTTATTATGCATCAAATATGTGCAGTTAATTCTGTCACCAGTGACAACATTACTGCATATGGAAGGACATATGATTACGCCATTAATTTTTTGAGGCCAGAATATTTTGCAGGGCTAAGTTACGAATGCATATTTGAAACGCTATTAATTTGCAGGGGCCTAACCAGACTTTTAAATTCTATACGCAGGCGCGGATCTACGTCAAGCGAAGCGAGTTATTGTGGGAAAACCTGCCGAGCGTAGCAAAACGTCTCCCAATAACTTTCCAGCTAGGGAGTCTGGGGGAGCGCTATAAGCTCCCGGAAACCATTTTGAACGTTTCTTGTGTCAAAAATGCATTATAACTGTAAATGACTAATTTATACTAGTAACAGAATACAAAACAAAACAGACACACGTGTATACATGACCTTCAACCAATATCACACACATGTTCTACAAACGTACTGTACCCTATGCCCATATGAGTGTAAGAAATATAAATAAAAAACACTTGGATGTAAATAAAATCTTACACACTGAATCATACTTTATTCAAAGACGAGGGCAAGCCGGCGCGCGGTTTCCTGTGGCGTCAAAACTCCTTAATTACAGCGCTGACTTTCTCCGTCAATATCTTGGTGAATGACTTTTTTTAAAAATTTCCTAAAGAATTTTTAAAAAAAAATCTCGTTCAATTGCAAAAAAATTTCAAAACTTTGAGGAATTACGGTATACGCAAAAAAAAAACTATACGCACGTGAGTATAATACATATGCCTAGTTACGCACCTGAATTTGTACCGGTCGTCCTGAAGGGATTAATCCTTTAATCATATACGAAAAGGGAATTATATACAAACAATAAAATTTTGTAAGCAACTAACTAACTTCAATGTTCAGAATTACAAAACAAGATACGCGGAGAGTGTATTCCCTTCACTGTACGAGTATAGTAGAAATTTTTGCACTTACTTAGTGATGAAATTATGGAACAAGCTACAGTAGTGGTTCTTAACCTGGGGGTAATTACTCCACCGGGGGGGGGGTAATTCTGCCTTTTTGGGGAGTAACAGACTGGTGGAAAATTTTCAATATTTTGGGTATTATTAAATAAACCATTTCTCAGTTCCGCAGTCTTTAAGCGTTGTAAAAATAGTAGATTTCAGCCTGCTAAAATCAATTTACAACTGTACAGGGTAGCACATAAGAAGTCCCAATCGGTTATAATTAAAGCAAAAACACAAAAAAATCAAACCAAGTAAAAAGTTTATAATAAATTTAGAAATATTTAGTGATTAGTGATTACCCAAAGTGGAAAATATTATGATCATCTCGACAAATAGTCTTTCCGTAGTAATCGATTTTAACTTTTAACCGATTGGGACTTATGGGCCACCCTGTATATAGTATGTGTGCGTGATAATGAAATCGCACAAATCTGCGTAAACTGTGATGTGATAGGTACTTTACTGTTACCCGGACCACCGACTTTTTGCCAGTTGCCAGACTTCAATTTTGACAGAATATTTTCGTTAAAACTAACGGAAATATCACAACTTAACCTAACCAATTAATTATCAAGGGCGTACAGTTTACTTAACCGGGCATTCAATTAACCTAATTAGTTGGTAGGGTTGGGTTAAGTCGTGATATTTTCGTTAGTTTTAACGAAAATATTCTGTCAAAACTGAAATCTGGCAACTGGCAAAAAGTCTGGGGTCAGGGATAACAGGAAAGTACCCTGTGATATTCGTAAATAAAGAAAAAATAATGAAAAAGAACGACTTCACTATTAATCTAACCATAACCTAACTTAACCTAAGCGCTCCTAATCCAACAAAAAAAATTGTTGATAAAATGTCAAAAGCCAAATGCCCAAATGATATCAGAGATGTAAAATTTCTAGTCACATTATGGGTACATACAGTAGGTATAGTTCTTTCTTTCTCCACTCCCCCTGGGTATGGGCTTCATCTTTTTCGGTGTGAGGGTGCTCGCAATTCGCTCGAAAAATTTCAAGGTGTCCGAATTTTCCGATGCCGACATAGTGAATTAATTACATGGTAAGGAAATGAAAGAATTTGTTGCAATAATGGGCATATATTCACAAAGCATTATAAAATATGCATATTTTTCATGAATATTCTTGAAAAAATTAACTCTAACAAAGCACTGAATTTTTTGCCATCAGATAACAAATTTTTTGACAACAGAAATTGAAAAGATTGCATGAGTACCTCAAAAATGAAATTACATAAAACAACAAATTTGGGATCACCTGAAGATCAGGGGTCCCAGCCTTCGTTAGTTAGCCTTATAAGGCTAACTAACGAAAATATCACGACTTAACTAACCAATCGTTAAGTCAACTGTACGTCCTTGACGATTGGTTAGGTTAAGTCGTGATATTTTCGTTAGTTAGCCTT
Source organism: Bathynomus jamesi (assembly GCA_023014485.1). NCBI lineage: Eukaryota > Metazoa > Arthropoda > Malacostraca > Isopoda > Cirolanidae > Bathynomus > Bathynomus jamesi. Next base: position 33,908 of record JAJOZX010009986.1, on the reverse strand, counting down.
ATAAGGCTAACGAAGGCTGGGGTCGCTGATCTTCAGGTGATCCCAAATTTGTTTTTATAAGTTTAAATGCGACACGTTTATGCGACATTGCAGCCAAGCAAAAAAAAATTCTCATAATTTGTTATGTTTGATTTAATTAGTACATCTGGGTCTAATTGTAATAAACTCTAATTTTTCCGCCATTGTTTTGGGACTTTGTCAGCATTTTGAGGCATTTGCCAGAAAATATTCAGAAACTTGGGGATCTGGGGGGCTGCAGCACCCCCAGGACCCCCCGTCCCGTACGCCTATATATATGAAATTATTCCGACAGTTACAATCTTCCAAATGATTAAAATGTACGACATTATTATTAAAAAAATATCTAGACGAAAAAATGAAATAAGATATTTCAGAAAATTTGGCTTGGTATTTCTGCCAGGCGTAAGTTCTATTTTTTATTCACATGGAATACTGTACATATTCTTATGTGTTTATTCTCTACCGTTCGTCAACAATAAATTCCTTGTTGTACCTTCGTGCTTGGAACTTCTTAACGATAACATTATTTTTCTTGTTAAAAAACAACTACTCCGTTATTTTTGTGGTCAACCTTTGTGTTGTCAACATTTGTACAGTTTTTACATATTGACTTTAGCCGTGTTTAAGTTCCTGTACGCATTTATTTATACCCTCTGGCGTTTCGGATCACTTTAACATATTGCTTCCCAAAGCATTCTGGAAGCAATATGTTAAAGTGAGGCTAACTAAAGAAGGCTGGGGGCCCTGATCTTCAGGTGATCCAAATATTTACATTCACAAAAAATGGCAAAGCATAATAAGTTAGTTGTCCATAAATTTACATTTTCTCGACTAGCTAATCTCTAAATATTACAAACTATTGTAATGTAACTGTAATTGGTTGTGTAATGTCTATTTTTGGGAAGCAATATGTTAAAAGAGAGGTTCCTGGGAAGCAATATGTTAAAGTGATCCGGCGTTCTTTTTTGATGGTTAAAACCAATATTTAAGACGGTATCTATTTAAAACTTCATATTATCTACTTATTTAGTTGCTGGTCATATTTAGCCTTAAGTTATACAATGAGAAATCAACTTCGCCATCGTATATCATTGAACCAACGTACCTCGCATTATTAATCAGTCTGTGTTTGTTTATTTATTTATATTTTGTATTCATTTGTAGCTTAGGTTATTTTTTTAGACGTTGCTTAGTGCTTTATCCATTGGAATATTGTAAGGGCCTAGCTACAACGGAGATATTACTTTATTTTACAACTGAGGCATATGTAAGTAGCGTTAGGCTTAGTTAGATTTAGCCTAAACCTTTGTAGGATTATTTGACGTAACCCCAAATTAACGATTTGATTTCGGCACCTTATCTATTCATAGCCAATCTTTAAATAAATTAATCTCGGTGAAATAATCTCTCAATCCTGATAATAGTACTCCCCCACCCCAATTAAAAATTCCATTTTGTTAACCGCCACGGGGCTAGTAGATAACGGCTTCGAACCAGTTGTAACAAGAGCTGCTATGGTGTCAAGTTTACTAAAACCCACAATAAATAAACTGACTAGAGAAAGTACATTGGAAAAACAAAACAAATGCAGGTACTGTACTATAAGTAGTACAGTACCTGCATTTGTTTTGTTTTTCCAATGTACTTTCTCTAGTCAGTTTATTTATTGTGGGTTTTAGTAAACTTGACACCATAGCAGCTCTTGTTACAACTGGTTCGAAGCCGTTATCTACTAGCCCCGTGGCGGTTAACAAAATGGAATTTTTAATTCTGGGGTGGGGGAGTACTATTATCAGGATTGAGAGATTATTTCACCGAGATTAATTTATTTAAAGATTGGCTATGAATAGATAAGGTGCCGAAATCAAACTCGTTAATTTGGGGTTACGTCAAATAATCCTACAAAGGTTTAGGCTAAATCTAACTAAGCCTAACGCTACTTACATATGCCTCAGTTGTAAAATAAAGTAATATCTCCGTTGTAGCTAGGCCCTTACAATATTCCAATGGATAAAGCACTAAGCAACGTCTAAAAAAATAACCTAAGCTACAAATGAATACAAAATATAAATAAATAAACAAACACAGACTGATTAATAATGCGAGGTACGTTGGTTCAATGATATACGATGGCGAAGTTGATTTCTCATTGTATAACTTAAGGCTAAATATGACCAGCAACTAAATAAGTAGATAATATGAAGTTTTAAATAGATACCGTCTTAAATATTGGTTTTAACCATCAAAAAAGAAACGCCGGATCACTTTAACATATTGCTTCCCAGGAACCTCTCTTTTAACATATGCTTCCCAAAAATAGACATTACACAACCAATTACAGTTACATTACAATAGTTTGTAATATTTAGAGATTAGCTAGTCGAGAAAATGTAAATTTATGGACAACTAACTTATGCTTTGCCATTTTTTGTGAATGTAAAATATTTGGATCACCTGAAGATCAGGGCCCCCAGCCTTTCCGGGTCCCGACAATGTATATTCCAACTAAAATATTTACCTTTCCGGGTCCCAACATATATTTTGTGATATTTTCGTTTAAACTAACGAAAATATCGATTTAACCTAACCAATCGTCAAGAGCGTACATTGACCTAACTGGGCAGTCAATAATTTTCTTGTAAGGAAAGGTAAGGTTGAGTCTTACCTTTCTGGGTCCCGACAATGACCCAAATGCAGTTAGACCGGTGTACGTTTTTCTTCTTTTTTCTGAAAGGGAACCTAATTATGTAAGGTTATTTTTAACTAACCTATTTTTAATATAGGAACTATTTTATATATATATAAACTTATAGGATGTGAAGGATTGTTCCCCAATTACCTTACTGTTACACCTGTAAATAATAATACCTGGAAAATAATAATAATAATGAGGGCTTTACTCGGATTATATGATTACGAATTTGGTAGCGAAAGCCAACTGAACCTTAAACCGAGCTGGGTTAGGCCTATCAGCATACGTGGAAAAGTCGTATTATTTAAGCCTTTCTCATACGACAGTAGGCCGTGAGTTCACCAGATGTCAACCACCGGCTTGTTTCGGCTTTGGTCTACCTTTCTATACACCACTTTGATTAAGTTACCAAAATTTCCCACACTTACTGGGAACGATGCTACACGGTAGGTCAGCTCTTTAAGGACGGCGTCGCTAGTCCCACAAAATGGTTGTTTAGATAATTGCCATTGATCAATTTAGGCTAAATCTAACTAAGCCTAACGCTACTTACATATGCCTCAGTTGTAAAATAAAGTAATATCTCCGTTGTAGCTAGGCCCTTACAATATTCCAATGGATAAAGCACTAAGCAACGTCTAAAAAAATAACCTAAGCTACAAATGAATACAAAATAAATAAATAAACAAACACAGACTGATTAATAATGCGAGGTACGTTGGTTCAATGATATACGATGGCGAAGTTGATTTCTCATTGTATAACTTAAGGCTAAATATGACCAGCAACTAAATAAGTAGATAATATGAAGTTTTAAATAGATACCGTCTTAAATATTGGTTTTAACCATCAAAAAAGAAACGCCGGATCACTTTAACATATTGCTTCCAGGAACCTCTCTTTTAACATATTGCTTCCCAAAAATAGACATTACACAACCAATTACAGTTACATTACAATAGTTTGTAATATTTAGAGATTAGCTAGTCGAGAAAATGTAAATTTATGGACAACTAACTTATTATGCTTTGCCATTTTTTGTGAATGTAAAATATTTGGATCACCTGAAGATCAGGGCCCCCAGCCTTTCCGGGTCCCGACAATGTATATTCCAACTAAAATATTTACCTTTCCGGGTCCCAACATATATTTTGTGATATTTTCGTTTAAACTAACGAAAATATCGATTTAACCTAACCAATCGTCAAGAGCGTACAGTTGACCTAACTGGGCAGTCAATAATTTTCTTGTAAGGAAAGGTAAGGTTGAGTCTTACCTTTCGGGTCCCGACAATGACCCAAATGCAGTTAGACCGGTGTACGTTTTCTTCTTTTTTCTGAAAGGGAACCTAATTATGTCAAGGTTTTTTTAACTAACCTATTTTTAAATATAGGAACTATTTATATATATATATAAACTTATAGGATGTGAAGGATTGTTCCCCAATTACCTTACTGTTACACCTGTAAATAATAATACCTGGAAAATAATAATAATAATGAGGGCTTTACTCGGATTATATGATTACGAATTTGGTAGCGAAAGCCAACTGAACCTTAAACCGAGCTGGGTTAGGCCTATCAGCATACGTGGAAAAGTCGTATTATTTAAGCCTTTCTCATACGACAGTAGGCCGTGAGTTCACCAGATGTCAACCACCGGCTTGTTTCGGCTTTGGGTCTACCTTTCTATACACCACTTTGATTAAGTTACCAAAATTTCCCACACTTACTGGGAACGATGCTACACGGTAGGTCAGCTCTTTAAGGACGGCGTCGCTAGTCCCACAAAATGGTTGTTTAGATAATTGCCATTGATCAATTTGTGGTCACGACTTGAACCACATAAAGTCACAACCGGTTGTGAAACATGTAAAAAGATATACTATACTAGGGGCACTCAATATATTTTGCCCCACCCTTTTTTCTTAGCTAAATAATAGGCCATGGGGCTGAAATGTCTTTTGGGCCGTAAGTTTGAACTTTCTGCGCTTCACATAACCGGATTTTTCTAGTCTGAACCTCCCCTCCTTGTATAAAGACGCTTTTAAACGCCCTTGTATAAAACCGATGGTTAATGCAGTTTCGAAAATGGCGTCTGACAGTGATGTGCGTTATAAACAGAGATCTGTTATCGAGTTCTTAGCCGCAGAGAAGGAAACAGTTGGAAATATTCACAAACGTCAACAAAACATTTACGGAGATGCTGTTGTTGATCGAAGTACAGTTGGACGCTGGTCTAAACGTGTGAGATCATCGGAGAGAGGGAGAGCCAGCCTCGATGAGGAGCTACGGAGCGGTCGCCCGGCATCGGCTGTGACATCTCACACTGCAACGACGCAACGTGCTAACAGCATCATTCGATCAAATCGGCGCGTCACATACAAGGAGCTATCACTGGAGCTAGGAATTAGTGAAGGAAGTGTGAATACGATAATTCAGCAACTGGGATACTCAAAAGTGTGTTCACAGTTTGTTCCTCGCGAACTGACTGAAGATCACAAAGCCCAAAGAAAAGAAATTGCTTCCGAGTCGTTGGTTCGATACGAGACAGAAGGAGATGACTTCCTTTCACCAATTGTGACTGGGGATGAAACTTGGGTACACCACTTTGAACCTGAAACAAAACGCCAATCCATGGAGTGGCATCACGCAGACTCCCGACGCAAGAAAAAGTTCAAAATGGCTCCCTCTGCAGGAAAGGTTATGGCCACCATCTTCTGGTGGACATTATGAAGAAAGGACAAACAATCAATTCAGAGGCATATATTGCTACCCTACAGAGACTCCAGAGACGTATAAAGCGAGTTCGACCGGAGAGAAAACTGGAAGACGTCCTTTTGCACGATAACGCAAGACCAAACAACAGTTTGCAAACAAGAGAGGTCATCACAAATGCGCTTGACTGTGTTACCCCACCCTTCATACAGCCCGGATCTGGCACCTTCAGACTTCTATTTGTGGAAGAAAGTTTGAGAGTGACGATGAGGTTGTTGAGGAGGTTAAGAGGTGACTCCAGCGGAACCGCGGACTTTTACCAGCAAGGAATAAAAGCCCTTGTTTCGACGTGGAGGAAAGCCCTAGAAAAGGATGGAGACTATGTGGAAAAATAAAAACTGGTAAAAAAGGTAACTACTTGTGTACAAAATTTCTGGAACTTACAAGGAAACTTGGAAAGAAGAAAAAAAGGTGGGGCAAAATTTATTGAGTGGCCCTCGTACTTTAGTCACAGATATGAAACATATCTAAAAATTATATATATGCTGTATCTTAATTGACTGTGAGTGAGCTTTATTATTAAACTTTCTCTGAAGTTCCCGTGTAGCGCCCGGAACTTATTTGATTAATTTGCTCCACTCTGTTTCCTCTGACTAATGGCCTATCACACACTCATTAACGGATTGTTATAGTTCTTTCTCTCTGGTGGCTTGTTCTCGACGGCCTGATTCATTCATTTACTCATCTGCGCTGCGCGCTATTCTTCTCCCATTCCGAATTCAATTTCGCATTGGGAAAGACAATTGTATTTCTTGTTCCCTTTGATCTTGGAACTTGGAAACAATTTCCAAATTCTGTTTTATATTATTTAACTAACTTATGTTAGCCATATTACGATGTTAAATTACTTAATTATTACATATATATCGAGTATTATGCCAAAACTTAACTATTAACGACTACATGATTTGTTGAAATGAAGGTGTGACATCACGTGACAGATATTCCCATGCCTCATCGGCTAAACACAATACGTCACATTTACAAGTAAGAACGTATTGAAACCTGTTCACGTGGTTTTGTATCAGAAGTCACGTATGTTGTCTAAATTCGACTGAGGCCTAAGAGGAATTTATACCTTAATTATTATTAAGTTTCACTTATGTTTATCCATTTATGTAACAGTTTATAATATAAATCATATTATTACTAATAAATCCTTATTTTTACAATCCCAACAGATTTGGGTGCATTCAGTTTAAGGGTTCTCACTCGAAGCCCCTCCTCCTCTCGTTTCATGCATAAAAATGGGAAAATCGATGACTTCGACCTTTGTGACCTCTTTGAAACAGTTCCTTTTCAAATTATTTTTTAAAATGAGATGTAAGTTCTGTCTTTTTACAGTACCTGAAAGTTGGAATAGCTAATTCAATTTTCTGGCAAAGGGTGTTTGACAAGGAGGCCATCTTGGGTGCATTTCGAAGAGTTAAAAATGAAATGTTCTCAATTATTTCACTTGTGAATGAAATGAAATATGTTTGACAACGATTTTCTTCTTTAACCAATGTTTCTCTTAATTTTATGAGAGTATATAGAATTTTAGTTAAGTATACGGTAAGCCGACTGAGTAGCCTATATTGTGGTTAAGACGCCGGGCTGCAAATCTAAAGAACACTGGTTCGTTTTCAGAGCGACTGAAGCGTTTCCTCTGAATCTTTCTTGGTGGGGTCATGGTTTGTTTTTACGTTAAGCTCAAGGCAACAAGTTTAACCTTTGCGTGATAAAATGATCCAGGCAAAACTATTGACAGTAAATGTGATTGTCAAGAGGAATAAAGTTGACCTACATATTTTCAACTTAGTTAACTTAGTTAAGTTAGGTTGAATTACGTTGGGGTAAGGTTAGGTTCGGTTAAGTTGCGTTAGAAAGTCTTTGACCTTGTGGAAGGAAATGTAAATGCACTTAGTTTCACTGAGCAAACTTCATTTGCATAGACTCGGACGAGAACGACATCGATGCTACTTAGAAAATTTTAACCATGTAATTCTCTCTTTCTTATATATATATATATATATATATATATATATATATATATATATATATATGCTGCAATTGTGAAATTCATCCCATATATATATATATATATATATATATATATATATATATATATATTCGTGTGTGTGTGTGTGTGTGTGTATGTGTATGGGGAGAGAGAGAGAGAGAGAGTGGGGAATAACTCCTAATTTTCACGTGAACTTTACTAAATGTGATAGAACCCGCAAAGAAAATTAATAAAAAGATTCCGAACGCTTTCGTATCTTACAAGACCTTCTCGATGAATGAACAAAAAATAAAGATAGAAAACAACGTACACTAGGATCCGCGCCCCCAAAATGGCTTAATCGTTGGGAGATTAGTTTTATGTACAGCGTGCTACATTCCTTCAAATAGTTATAAAATATTATTCTTAAGTATAAACGGGAAATAACCGGAGAAGGAATCCTCCATCGCCATTTTGGGAGTGGATCTGGATGTAGATGGTTTCCGTATCATTAATTTTTGTTAATTTCTTGAGCACTTGTAATACACAAAAGCGCTCGGAGTTGGTTTTCATTTCCCTTATATTTATAGAGTAGAAATGGATCTGTTCTTAAGAAACCGAAGTCCGAGGATAAAGAGGAAAGCCCATGGAAGTCCAAAAATTTGTCATTATTTCAAAATGTTTCGAAAACCAAAATTTCCATCATCAGAAGCTATTATAAAAATAAATATACATTTAGACAATTTTAAAATTACAAAATGACAAATGTAAAAATAAAAATTTAGTTGTAGGCCTATTGTACGAAAATATAACAAACTTGTAAATAAAATACTGAAATGGTTTGAGTATCTGAGGACAGAAACTAAAACGCAATAATAAATAATTGTGAAGGAAAAACTTTTGGTTGGTTGGTTGGTTGGTTGGACTATACATAATTTTAGTGAAGGTGACTTCGTTCAGTGATGGATGTAGTTTATGTATCCAAAGACCCCCCAGAATTTTTAGTTTCCTAGTTGGTTAAAACCTTAAAATAGTCTTTCGGAATGAGTCTGTGTAATGGAATACTCCAGTTTGGAGTTTGCTAGAGTTCTGTGAGAAACTTCAATATGTTTGGTCACCCTTTGTTTTAACCGTAGGATTGTTTTTCCCCATGTAGTTAGCAAAGCTGGGCACAAACCGTTAATCCGTTAATCGTTAATTAACGAAGTTAACTTTTTCGTTAACGATTTAACTTTTAAGTTAACTTTGAAAATCATTATCGGACTAATTAACTTCCGTTACATTTAACTTCCGTTAACTCAAGTCCGTTAACCCAAAAAATTCATAAATAAACGTTTAAAAGTTTATATTATTTTCAGTGCTGAGCAGGTGCGCAATTAATCCGCCACTGTTAATAGTGATGAACGAATTTCCATTTCCGCAGTGCAAAATCAGGCGATATATTTGTTTCCGTCGCCACAATTTGTGTCTTACCAAATATGGTAGTTATTTATGGCATTGGTTTGAGCAAAACATGGTCGACTGTAAAATCAGGCGGAAAGATTTGCCATTTGAGTTGAATGTTTCAACTTCTTTCAAGAAATATCACGAGCATTTTAAGGCACTTTCAATAATATATATGTAACAATTACAACAAATAACTACATTCGTTTCATTTGCAGTCTGTCTCTTGCGCAACATGTTTGTGCTAGTGAATATTTAAAAATAATCGTTGTCAAGTAAGTCATGTATATTTATACGAATCAGGCGAGTTTGTCTAAAACAATTCGTCTAAAGTACAATTTGTCTAAATCAATTTGTCTAAAACAATTTGTCTAAAATAGTTTGTCTAAAATCAATTTGTCTAATAACAATTTGTCTAAAATACAATTTGTCTAAAAATAATTTGTCTAAAATACAATTTGTCTAAACAAACAATTTAATATAATATGGCATACAAATTGTTGCCTGATGTACAATGCTATTTATTACTTGCCACGCCCCATCTTAAAAGGTTACCTCTTGTGCGGAATAGTACATCGAAATCAGTTATCCGGAACCCATAACCCGGTTAGGTTAGGTTAGGTTAGGTTAGGTATATTATGAAATAAAATCAACCCATTTTCAATCTTTTCATCCTCACTCCAAATTTATCAAGCAGACAAATGCATTTCTAGTTATCTTCAGTTATTAGTCAAATTGTATTTTAGACAAATTATTTTTAGACAAACTATTTTAGACAAACTATTTCGATGTACTATTCCGCACAAGAGGTAACCTTTTAAGATGGGGCGTGGCAAGTAATAAATAGCATTGTACATCAGGCAACAATTTGTATGCCATATTATATTAAATTGTTTGTTTAGACAAATTGTATTTTAGACAAATTATTTTTAGACAAATTGTATTTTAGACAAATTGTTATTAGACAAATTGATTTTAGACAAACTATTTTAGACAAATTGTTTTAGACAAATTGATTTAGACAAATTGTATTTTAGACGAATTGTTTTAGACAAATTCTCCTAGACGCATATTTATAATATGTCTGTGAGTACCTTATTAGTAGTCTCCTTGATACATTTCAAGAACCATAAAACTGATCAGGTAAGATTTCAATTCTCATGTCACTTTGATGACATAAATTAAGTCAATTGATGTCTTACAATGGGAGCGTTTTCACCTTAACCCTTTATGTCCTGGCGGTACTTCTAGGTACCACATCTTTAAAATCTCCATAATTATTTTTCTACCCGGTTGATCCTGCCGGTACTTTCAAGTCCCAATGTGAATTAGTTTCTTTATGAGATAATAGATGGCGTTGAGAAGTAAATGTGAGCGTGTGGCGCCAGAGGCTGTTTACTTTTTAGTATCTCTGTTGTGAAGACCGAAGAAATTTCAGTGCAATTACTTCCCGAATATTCTGTGCCATATCTGTGCCATGCGTTTGTTCTCTATGGGCAAGGACATCCTGAGGGCCAAGAGATCATCCCTGTCTGATGAAAACTTTGATATGCTAATTTTCATGAAGGGCAACATGCATCTCATGGACAAAATGGAGAACGAGAAGAAGAGGGAAAATTAAATTATATATATATTGTGTTTTTCATTTTTTGTATAATAAAAGTTAACGTTAACGGTTTATCGGTAACTTCCGTTACATGTTTAACGAATTAACGGATTAACGGTTAACGAAGTTAACTTTTTGGTTAACGGATTAGCGGTTAACGAAGTTAACTTTTTGGTTAACGGTGCCCACCACTGGTAGTTAGCTTGGCAGCTAGCACACGAAAATAAACAAACAAGGAAGCTCTTCTTAAAGTGTTTTGGTAGCTTCTCTTTGCGGTTTAAAAGTGTCTTAATTGAAAAGGGTTTGACAGAAATGTAGCTAAAATCGCACTAAGGATACGACTCTGAAATTATGGACATGAGGGACGAGATGAGTTTACCATTCAAAACGCCCATATAAGGATTTTTATGTGGGCGTACAAGTGGGAATTGCTGAGTGATAAATATTTGAAAGAAATCCATCATTATCGTTGTCAAATTGGAACTCGGGATATAAAACGAAAGCAAAATAGTCTTTTAAATAAATCAACTCTAAGATTAGGTTCGGTTAAGTTGCGTTAGAAAGTCTTTGACCTTGTGGAAGGAGATGTAAATGCAATTAGTTTTACTGAGCAAACGTCATTTGTATACACTCGGACGAGACTGATGTCGACACGAATGACGTCGATGCTACTGGGTGGAAAGACAACCAGTCAAAACAAATTCTGAAGGTCCGTGTCATTTTAGTATCAATGCTGGCTAATATAAATGTTATGACCAGGCTATTTCAACTGAACATTTAAATTCCAAAAACTTAAAATGGATGTACAGGGTGACCCACAAGTCCCAATCGGTTATGATTAAAACGAAAATCCATCTAGCGGGGCTCACACTGACGTAATCGATTACTAAAAAAAAGAATATTTATCGAGATGGTCATAATATTTTGCACTTTGAATAATCAATAAGTATTTCTAAACTTATCAGCTTTTTATTTTGTTTGATTTTTTTGTATTTTAGCTTTAATTATAACTGATTGGGACTTATGGGCTACCCTGTATATTCATATATTCTTAACCTCGAAGATAACGTATAATAATCCGAAGCTCTGATTAGGGCAAAGAAAACCTCGTAGCTTTCATTGCCTCAAAAACTCAGTTCTTTCTTCTGTCTACTCGTCACAATCTTCTACACGACTATCCCCTTACCTTCAACAACAACAACAACTCAATCCTTCCTCTTCTCTTAACATTCTTGGCGTTTCCTTTTCTCTTGATCTTTCCTGGAAAGATCACATATACTCTCTTTCTAAAACAGATTCTAAGAGGTTAAGTGTGTGGTTCCAGTTCCGCAGTTTCTTCACCCCCACTCAGTTGCTATCTCTGTACAGGGGTCTTGTCCGCCCTTGTATGGAGTACGCTTCTTATGTGTTTGAGTGGCTCAACCCACACAGCTCTACTTGACTGGGTCGAATCAAAGGCTTTTCGTCTCATCAATTCGCCGCCTCTGACTGTCTTCAATCCCTCTCTCTTCACCGCAATGTTGCTTCACTCTCTCTTCACTATCGTTATTATAACGGACACTTCTCTTCTGAACTCTTCTGAACTCTCAACTGCATTAGGAGAGCACGCAGTACCATACTTTCGCCACATTCTTATTCCCTTTCTGTCCAACTCTCTAACGCGAGGGTTAATCGGTATTTTCAATCTTTTATCTACTCAACCAGTGAACTCTGGAACAATCTTCCTCAAGACATCTTTGTCCCTGTCTTTGACCTCCAACCTTTCAAACGCAGTGTGTCCAGGCAATCTCGAAAACCTTGGACCTCAATTTTGGCTATCTTCTTCCTCTAAGGGCATTCGTCCTTGTCCCTTCCTTCCTACATTTTATTAATATAAATGTTCTTGTCTAAATAAACTATGTCATTACACTTATATCAGCGTCTCGTAGCAATCTATAAGTTGTCCAAAGACAAGTTTTTAGGACACTGAAGGTTTATTAAGATAAAGGTTAAAAGCATCAAAGAAAGTAAAGTTTTAATTACGTAAACTATTGAATAAAAAGTTAAAATTTTTGGTATACGAGTCATAATAATTTGAAATTTTAAAAATTATTATAAAAATTAAGCTTACTAGGAATGAAGCGAGAGAATTTTGAGCTTTTACAGAGCGTAATTAAAAATGTTACATGTTAAATGTTAAATTACTCTAGATGTTAAATTATTTACCTGGGTATTACCCAATTTTAACAGTTTCTTATTCTGCAAAAATTTAACTTCGGCATTGCATTTTACAATGCAAATTTCAATCAGGTTTAAAAGATTCACAGGATCACCTAAAGATCAGGGCCCCCCAGCCTTCTTTAGTTAGCTTTATAAGGCTAATTAATGAAAATATAACGACCTAACCAAACCAATCGTCAAGGGCGTACAGTTGACCTAACGATTGGTTAGGTTAGGTCGTGATATTTTCGTTAGTTAGCCTTATAAGGCTAACTAACGAAGGCTGGGGGGGCCCTGATTTTCAGGTGATCCCATATTAGGCATTGCGTGTTATTCTACCTGCAACAAAAAAAAAGGTCCCAAAATAAGTCGGTCGGCAGTTAAAATGTATATATGTACGGCATGAGAAGGTGCCCCCTCAGGGCATTTGATTCATGTAGGAGAATTACGACTTCTGACTGATTGGGGACTTTGGGCAACCGGTCAACTCTGGAACAACCTTCCTCAATCCATCTTTCCTCCTGTCTATAACCCCGAGTCTTTCAAACGAGAGTGTCCAGGTATATCGAACACTTGGTGCTGGTTAAGTGTGCGGTCTACCTACGATTCGGCGGTCTACCTTTTAATTATTGTCAATCGCCCTTGACGATTGGTTAGGTTTAGTCATGATATTTTCGTTAGTTTTAACGAAAATATCATGATTAAACCTAACCAATCGTAGGTAGACCGCACACTTAACCAGCACCGAACACTTTGCACCTTTATTTTGTCTCTCTTTTTTTTTTCCTTTCCTACTATGGGGAAGCCGTTTTTGCGGCTGTTCGCCCCTTGGCCCCTCTTTCCTGCATAAAAGAAAATAAATATAGCTATAAACATTGTATGTATGTATGTATGTATGTGTGTATGTATGTATGTGTGTGTATGTGTGTATTAAACCACTTTATCATATATTATTTAATTATATTTGAAATTTTCAAGCATACGGTTCTACGTTGTTCAATTTTATGCATAAAACAATGCTTTGTATTTTCTATTTCTTTTGTTTGATAATTTCGAACAAAAAAAAATAGCATGAATTTTTTTTTTTTTTATTTATTTATTTCTTTTATATATATATATATATATATATATTATATATATACGGTTCCGGAATGATAGTGGTACGAAATGGCGAAACTTCTGATTTAAAAATAGCGTCATTGGTAATATTTAATACCTATCTTTTTTTTATGTAAATTTGTAATATTTACAGGAAAATATTAAATAAATTTATTACGTAAACATATAACAGAAATTTTGTAAATAAATTACGATAATATTTCCGCAATTCCCCGCCTCTAGGTCTGGTTTGGTGGAGGAGCGAGTTGCTTTTTTGCGCTCTCTACCGTATATAGGCAGGTACACCCGGCTCATCTGGTACCGTCCTGAGCCAGGCATATAGTCTTCTTTTAAAGACTTCAACTTTGATCCCTGTAACGTTTCTGAGGTCCTTTGGAAGCTGGTTAAAAAGTCTTGGCCCCCTGACAACCAAGCTATTTTCCTTCAGTGTTGAGGAGGTCCCTTGTCGGGCCTTTAATTTTGGAACACTACACACCCTGCCTTTCCTATTTTCCAGTGTTGTTTGAATGGTAATTGGGTTTAGTTTGAGGTTTGGTACCAGTTTTTCGATCATTTTCCATATGTAGATTATGGTGTACCTCTCTCTTCTTCTTTCCAGGGAGTACAGATTTAGTTTAGGTAGTCTTTCCCAGTAGTTGAGCTCTTTGCAGCCATCAATCTTTGCTGTGAAATGTCTCTGCGTTTCTTCTAGGTTATTAGTTTCTTCCTTTTTATATGGGGACGTCAGAACTGAGCAGTATTCAAGTTTTGGTATAATCAGTGTTTTTAGCAGGAGAATTATTACTGTCCTATCTCTTCTTTTGAACGTTCTTAGTACCTGTCCCGCGACTCTTTTTGCTTTATTTATCGCTATCTGATTTTGTATTTCGAATTTCGCATCATCGGTCATTATTACCCCAAGATCGATCGCTTTCGTGCTTCTCTGAATTTCTTGTCTATCTGGAGCATAATATGCAGTGTGTTTAAGTTCCTCTTTTCTACCATATCTCAAGAGCTGAAATTTCTCGGTGTTCAATGTCATGTTGCTGTCTTCTGACCATTTGTATATTTTGTTCGTGTCCCTCTGCAAGACCTCCAATTCATTTTTACATCGCTGATTTTTCTGCTGATCTTTGTATCGTCTGCAAAGGATGTTACTGTACTGTTGCTGTTTACTCCGCTGTCTATGTATGTTAGCATGATGATGAACAGGAATGGGGTCATTACTCTACCTTGTGGTACTGAGCTGCGTAATTCCGATTCTGATGATTGAATTTTGATGACCTGTAGACGTTCTCTGAGGAAGTTGTAGATCCATTTTCCCACTTTGTCTGTTATTTCCATATATTTCATTTTATGTGCTATTATACCGTGATCACATTTGTCGGAAGTTTTAGCAAAATCCTTGTATATGACATCGTAGTTGTCATTGCCTTCCGGTGCATCTAGGATATTGTTGTAGTGTTCTATTAGTTGTGATAGGCATGATCTTCCTGATCGGAATCCGTGCTGATTTTCGTTGAATCTTTCCAGTGTCTCCAAGAAATCATAAATTTTTTCTCTAACTATTCTTTTAAATACTTTGGTGAGGTGTGACGTCAATGACACTGGTCTATAGTTCTTTGCTTGAGATCTGTCCCTTCCTTTATATGTAGGGACAATGTTTGCTCTTTTCAAGATGCTCGGTATTTCCCCTGTGTCGAGGGATCTTCTCCATATCCAGTATAAAGGTGTAGCTATTTCATTATTATAGTTTTTAATCAATAATGCGTTCCAAATGTCCGGACCTGCAGCTGACAGGTAGGCTTCATCACTAAATGTATTTCGTAAATTACTAAAAACAAGCACTTCATTGGTTCCTATTGATGTATAAGTTCACTACTCTCATTTTTACCATAGTAATGCAGTTCCATTTTGAAATCAACTGTCTAAAATATGTTACTTTCATTAAGCACCTTTTCGTAATCAATTTTTTATATTTTTTTTATTAAGCATCGTTTATTTTCTATTAATTATACCCTAAATCATTTAACTTAAAATTATGTAATGTTTTGTAAACTCTATATTGCATGCATTATTATTATTGCTATTATTATTATTATTATTTTTTGTTATCACTACATATTACTATCACGTGTCACTTTCACTTCTTTTATGTAATAAATGAACTAAATGACATTAATTTTGCCTTAAAAGCCTCCATACTTCCAACGGCATATTCAGATTACAGTACTCTGAATATATAGGGTGATCGAAAAGTGTCTCCGCAGTTGTAATAAGATATTTACTTTATTGAAGTTAGATATTTGAATGAAAATTGTACGATATCGTGAAATCTTTAACAAAATATTGGCGAAGTCTAGGCTAGTCTAAGCTAAGTCTTGCTACGTTACTTACTTTAAACAGGCAACAATGATATGTCATTACATCTAAGCTAAGTCTTGCTACGTTACTTACTCTAAACAGGTAACAATGATATGTCATTACATTTATACAATTCTTATATCTCCTTATGTAAAATTTCAATAAAGTAAATATCTTATTACTACTGCGGAGAGACTTTTCGATCACCCGTATTAACGTCATATTAAATATCTAAAAATTGTAACACTCTCTCATCTGTATTCTTTTCTGATTATTTTAAAAAAATTTTAAATGAGGTGCCATCTTCATCAAGAGTAATTCCTGCAGAGGCGAGTATCATCCTACAGAATGGTTTGGTCAGCACTCATTTTCCCCGTGCCAGACTGGAATACTGTTGGACTGTGGTTGCCTGCCGTTTCAATTACACATAGTAGCCAAGTAATAGGCCCTAACTTTTTTTTTTTTTAAATAAAACAAACCTTTCATCATTTTGTAGTAAATGGCACTAATACACCAATCGAAAAGACTCGCGAATTTCGATCGTCGTCGGTGTAATTGATATATTCTTCGTCATGTGATCGTAAAAACCGGTTGTTGGTTAATCGGGCCAAGGCTAAGATAAGACGCTTCGAGCTTTTTTGGCGCTAAAGCTTTGTGCGATTCTTTTCAATATTAAATATTAAATATTATTATTTTCACTTAATAATAATTATTATTATTATTATTATTATTATTATTATCTCTGAAAATATTTGTCACTTTCATAGAAAAATGGGCTACATATGAATTTTCCAATCAAGGATCAGGAAAGTGAGTTACAGATTATGAGCTGACCAATCAGGAACTGTTTCATTCTATATATATACTGTACACATATACTGTATATATATATATATAACGGTATAATGGACATAATAAGGATTTGACACAATTCGGGGCCACTTCGGATCTCAACTGCTTTCATAATAGAACAAAAATCTTCGTAGAATCTTAGCTTCTTTGTAGGGACTTTCACCTTCAAAAGTACCGCAGGTTCTCAGTAGGATTTAGGTCAGTAAAGTTACCAAGCAATTCTGAAGTTGATTTGTTTTTTCATATACCTTTCTTTCACAACTTTAGCTCTGTGGCAAGATGCATTATTCTGTTGGAACTAGGAATATCCACCTTCCTACAATATTCTCAGAACACGTTGTTCGAAAATGTTTCAGTGAGTTTAATAGACCCGCGAATTCAGTTCGTATCTTTTGGGCAAACCTATGAATTTCCCTGTACCCTGAACATCAAAATATCTCTTTATAGGAAGAGACTGAAGACACCAATCAACCAGGGAAGTACTCCAGGGTGGATATTAAGCAGGAGACATGGAGTGCTGGAATTCCTATTTCTCTTGTCACTGTCCCCTTTCGCTGACCTTTTTCCGTGTCTCATCTACCATGGGGGCAGGAACAATTCGACGTGGCCGACTCGATGCGACCCAACTCGATGTGGCCGACTCAATGTCAGGACAACTCGATGTCAAGCCAAGTCGATGCCAGGCCAAGTCGATTTCATTTTCTTTATATATTTAATGTGGGTTAACTGAATGCCCGGTTAGGTCAACTGTACGCCCTTGACGATTGGTTAGGTTAAGTTGTGATATTTTCGTTAAAACTAACGAAAATATCCCTTAGGGATATCACATCGAGTTGTCCTGACATCGAGTCGGCCACATCGAGTTGGGTCGCATCGAGTCGGCCACATCGAATCGTACCCAACCCCTACCATGTGAGCAGTCCAGCGTGCTTTCAAACATATACTTCTCCCTCTGTTGTTCACTACACATAAATGCATCTTACACACTACACAATCTTTTCAAAATTTAGAAAAAAAAAAGTGGTATCGTTGAGCCTTGGAGACCTTGTTTTTGGCTCTCCCATTTTGTATGGAGGGGTCGCTCTTGGCCCCCCTTCTTCCTACCTAAAAAAAGAACATGAATTTTAGAAGGTATTTCACGGTGATAGTACAGTGTTTAGAATGATGTACAGTAATTAATTGGATGCACGCTTGACGTACAGCGCGATGATCCTACGCAAACTGCATGATCTGGGTCCCGTTGCTGAACAACTATTTTGCTCATTGTTCAATGGTCCAGTCAACATATTTCTTCGCAAAAGAGGAGACGCTTCTTATGATCTTCTTTTACTTTGTTTTGGTCTTCTCACAACTAGATTAGTCTCATTCTGAAACCATCGATTGTTTCTTCTACTGACTGTGGAGTAGGAGCTCCTTCTTCATCTGATCACTGGTGATGAAGGGGTTTCTTCTACTGACTGTGGAGTAGGGAGCTCCTTCTTCATCTGATCACTGGTGATGAAGGGGTTCCTTCTGATCGAATTATCAGTGGGTGAGTCGTTAGTCGTATCCTGCCGGATTTTGTTCCTGGGTTTCACTATCCATACTCAAAAACCCACTTTTTGAATTTGCATATATACTACTGATTAAGATATTTGAAGTCGCGGGAAGCTAGTTTTGTCTGACTATGACCTTTTTATGATTAGTTCCACTAGCCTCAGTTTTCTGAAGAAATTTCCAGTTTTCTGCCATTGGCTTTTAGACTAAATTAAAATTCATGAGGTAATACACAAGAGTTAACCATTTAAGGACTAAAGGTACAAATTGCTAACGTTTCAAATACACGCATTCATAACGTAACCCTACAAAAAATTCAGGGCTTAAAGGGTTAAAGAAGTAACTTGGAATTTACAGTCTTTTCCCGAGATAAAACAGAAAAAAATAATGTGAAAATTATTGTCATATCAATAGAAAGTTTATTATTAATGATTTTCTGGAAACTCCAGGTTTGTACAGTTTCGGGAAAAGGTTCAATTAAAACCATAATATTTCTGAAAATCCTAAAAAATTACTTATTGGTGGCATTTTGTTTTACATTGGATATTTTATTCTTTTTGGTGACGGTACTAATATTTCAAAAACTAAAACTTATTTTTTACTGATTTAGCAATGTTTTTGTGCGTTTTAGAAATTTTGTTTCTGGGTGAACCTTTTTCCGATAAATATATTTCGTCAGTTTGATTTGCTCGGATCCCTACAAAGTTTATCAGGAGCTCATATGCTGTAGGACCGTTTCAGGCTAATCTGATAAATGGAGAGGGTGGCAGTGGCGAGCCGCTGCACCTAGTGTATTTAACTCAACTCATTTCTTTTCTCCTTTAGAAGGGGGACTTATTTTCCCCGATTGGTAGCATTACTACTAGTCAAACAGAGCAGCCACCCAAAGAGTGGTGTAAAGCCCCATTTTAAAAACCAATTGTTTGTACAAGTGGTGAGCAACCTTTTTTTTTTAATCTTGTGCTGCTGTCGACATCTAAAGCAATTCTCGGGCCAAATATTTATGGAAGACTTAATTAAACTCCGAAGTACAAAAAAGAACATATATATTTGTATATAGGCACTAGAAGACTAGAATCTTAGGCACTAGAATGCTAGAACCTTAGTTATTGTTATTTGATTTAATTGGAAACTTTAATGGGCTGCTTTCCCTCTATTGGTTTATTAGTATCTGGTGGGTGTCACGCTGCAAAAATGAAAGAAGTTTCCTGTCACCAAATTAGGTGTAGTTATTTCTTTGATATCATACAAAAATACTACATTTGCAATGGCATAAATTACATTTTGTTTTTAAGGAAAGAAAAACTTACACATCAGTCAGTTTTGTTTTCTTTGAAATTGAAATTTAATTTACGCCATTAGAAGTATATCATTTTCGTAGTATGAAAATGATATAATTTTCGAAGTATCATTTTCGTGTTCTAGCGAAACAATAACTACATCATAGCTTGGTGGCAGATGAGATGCAACCTAAAACCTAGGAAAGTTTTCCTTTATTTATCACAATGCAGACTATAATAGTTGATAATACCAAAAGATTGGATAAGCTGAAGTCATTCAGTCGTGGTCGGTGTTGATTTTTATGAGTTTCACCGCCGAGAATGAGTGCTTACAAATATATCGTAGGTACTGTACTACCAAATCGACAATACTCTAGTCTAAAGTCGAACGGATCAGCATTCTTTTTTTAATTTTCTTTGATGACACAAGGATATCTTTCATTTAGTTTATTAACTTATTTTTTTTATTGCTGAGCAAACAACTTAAAAGTCATCGCGGGCAATTTTTGGCCCGCGGGTAAAGGGTTGCCTTCCACTGATAGCACTTAATTAAAACTGCATTTAAAACAAAAATCGTTTAACGATTGATTTTGAAAGTACTGTAATGAATTAATGATATATTTTACACTTTTAATCGTGTACTACTATGTTAGAAAATATTGTACCTAATGAAAATACTGCAAATCATTACTATAATGTTAAGGTCTCTAAGAAATCGGGGGAAGTGAAGCTTGTTTACTGAATAGTGAGAGTGGCGATTACTTTAGTTAAATGAAATAAAATTTCATTAGTACTGTTAATAATAATGATAATAATAATAATAATTATTATTATTATTAAAAGTAAATGTACTTGTTGGCCGCTACTTTTAGTACAAGAGAAATATGTCGTCATGAATCTTCTCATAGTTACCAGAACTTAAAAAGCATTAAGATAACTTGATCAAAACCATCAGGGCCTCTCTAGGTTATCTCCGTCCAAAATGAAACCAAACTACCACTAATATATACAGTAATGTTTTACTTTATAATATGATATGTGTACAATACAGTAATCGTAGCTATTTACAAGGTTTCCCCTCAAAATATGTCTCAAAACATTCTTGGCCATGAAACTGTTATTTAGTTACATGCAAGAATCCCAGTTGTTTACAAGATTCCCCTTTTCCCTAATCACAAACTGACCTCAGTTACATCACCCTCCATTGGATGATCTGCCATATGATACAGTAAATACCGTATTATCTTTTTAGATCTATATAGCCTAGTTTTAAGAAACACTTAAACTGTTTCATAAATGGAAGAGAGAGTTTGTAAATCGTCTAAATAACGTATATTTTATCTAAGATTTACGTCATATACGATAATTCAATAGTGCTATAATAATTAGCTAACCTGACATTAATACTTCGCAAAATTCTTCCATCAAATGTAGTATGGAAAAATTATATATGCCTACAAAATGGTATCGTATATGGTACCTTTATTTCTTAATTAAATACAAATTATTAATTTACCGAATTAAATAACTACAAGATTGCCTCGAGATTGGCGACATAGACTATTGGAAATGGAAATAATTGCCATACATAGAACCAGTGATGAGCTGCCAAAATCTTAACAACCGGTTCCCTATATAAAAAGTTCTGATTTAAAGGATGTGCCACAGTATGTAGTTTTTGTACCTTTCTCCATAAGAAGTGGCAATGCATTATGTCATTGGGAGTTGTACTCGTACTTAATAATAATAAAAAAATAAATTTAGAATAAATTTGAAAAGAAGAAAATATGAAGAATATTTAAGTATATTAGTTATTACTAATTTGGTAGTAATTACAAAATAGTTTCAAGATTATTATTTTGTACACCGTTTTATAAGATTATTCGGTTTTAAGATCATTTTATAACAATATTTGTTTTCGTAACAATTTTTAACAACCGGTTCTAAAATGCTTCAAAATTTTAACAACCGGTTCGCGCGAACCGGTGCGAACCGGCTCCAGCTCACCACTGCATAGAACCCTATATGTAGGCATTGGGCCTGCATAACAACAAGAAAAACGTATTATTTCGTATCAAAATTTTCCATTGCTGACTCATGAAAATTACTTCGAGAGAAGAAATAATGAAAACACAAAAATTAGACGTCTGGGAACTTTGTAAAGTCAGCGAATTCTTAAGACAAAGACTTCATCTCAGAGCTGTCTAGTGACGAGCGATGCTTTAGGCAAGGGAGAAGTACTTAATCTTCCTATAAGTTCTGAGTGAATACTAGTCCAGGCAATTTGTAGTTAGACCTGGGCAAAATTGCTTCAGAAGCTTTCTAAACTGTTTCCAGCTCAGGAACCATTGCAGAATAACATATCCAAAATCCGACAAAATTGGACCCCGGGAACACCCCCAAAAATGAAATTCAAAATGGCGGACTGGATGTTTCCTACGAAAAAAAAAATATATATAATTTACGCTTTTATTTATAGATACATTTGATGCTTTTTCTTTCAGTTGTAATGTTTTAAATAATTCAACAATATACAACACAACCAGTTATTACGCAAATATA
The DNA here is from genome assembly GCA_023014485.1 of Bathynomus jamesi. Taxonomy (NCBI): domain Eukaryota; kingdom Metazoa; phylum Arthropoda; class Malacostraca; order Isopoda; family Cirolanidae; genus Bathynomus; species Bathynomus jamesi. The sequence goes on along the minus strand of JAJOZX010009986.1, from coordinate 11,497 downwards.
ATGTTATATAGCTTTTTACAGATTTTTATAATCAATAATACAACAATTATTGCTTTTCCATATGTTTTCAGAGTGAAATCGGCATATGAGTTGGCGATGCTGTCATATGTTTCATCTTGACGCCAGGAAACACGATGTAGTAGAGATCCACCATCCAATACGTACTGGTCTGTGCACTGAATTTCTTGAACTTCTTCCATGCGTAAAGTGTCAGTGTATTTGATTATTGCATGAGCTAGCTGAGACTTATCGGGTTTCCTCAAGATACTTCGTGATTCGAACAATGCAGGAGAATATGCACACAGTTCGTAACACATGACATCTTCAAGATTCATGTCTCCGCCAGTGGCAACAGTCATCATTCTCTGAAACAGTAGTGCAGGATCTACTTCTATATCTGAAGCATCAGTGATCACAACGGCAGAAGCAGATCCTAGTGTTTTCACTTTGTCAGATCTTTTGGCAGAATATGTAAAGGCTTGTTTCCCAATCATTTTTACGACAATGTTCGTACCGATTGAATGCAATTGATGAACGTTAACTCCAGGATCAGCAGTTAGCCCTGTTACAATGTTGCAGAGACCCGAGGTAGAATGGAATGGGGATAAGGATTCCAGACGTTCAAGTACTTTCTTCATGTCATTACTGTCCCTGATTTGTCTACTTCCCCTCATTTCCTTGTGCTGTTCACTACTTTCCAACAAAACTCTGGTGTATTCCTGCATTGCTAAGTTATAAGTGGAACACAGAGGCATAGAAAAGAGCCACGTTGTCCTTTGGATGTCTGTAAATCCACTTCCGCGTGTCAGTCCGCCTCTGCTTTTCAGGGAACGCATTAGTACTTGTTCTATCACCAGGTCTGTGCCGAGTCCGGCCCATAATCTGTCGCTTCTTCTTACCACAAACTTATCTTCCTGGAACATTTTGTTAACGGCTGGATTTTCAGAAGGCAAACTTAGCATTTTCTGCAGGTACAGGTATATCGATTTCAGGTAATTGTGATGTCCGGCTGCTGCAATTATGGGGATGGTCTCCAGCATAGCTTGCAAGTGCAAATCCCACGAGCCGGTTCTGTCTGCTGTTATCAAGGAACGTGCAATGTTGATCATTCGCTGATATTCCAACCAGAGTTGACTTGTTTGCGAAGTAGATTGTAGGTCAGTTTTCTTCGCATCCAAAGTGGTAGCAATCTGAGACAATGCATTCGAAGATTCCACATCCTCAACTGATTGTTTGGCGGTCATAACATCGTCGAGCAGGTCACAAGCTTCCTTATGGAGGTCATGAGGAGTTCCATTTTCATTACGAGGGAAAACGTCTGCGACTAGTAAGGTACTAAGAGCTGCATCTACTATCATATGACCACGTATCGCTCTTGAAACAGCTTTTCCAGACATCATGTTATGGAAAACTGATGAGTGGGTAGTTGGGAGGTAACGAAAATGGTTCACTGAGTAGGTAGGTAGTTAATCTAACAATCATTAAATTCCTTTTATGTCAATAACTGGGTGGAAGAAACCAATTGGTTGCTCACCAGAGTTATTCTCCACACTAGTATTTATATACTGTGTGGGAGGAGCGTGCTCGGTAATGGAGATACATTACCGCTCAACCAACCGGGAATAAACCAAGACAACGCTGGTACAAGAAGCCCCGCGAAGAGGAGAACAAAGGGAGAACGAAAACGAAGAACGGGGCGAGAGGACGTACCAGCAAAGTACGCTCTCGACAATGAGACAACCGGAGAAGGGAGAGACTAATTGAGTTTTGGACCAGACAGTTAATAACATTAAATTAAGCTGGGTCAGACAAGTTAGGCCTACATTGTGGCCTAAGACCCAGCATCAACTCATAGCTTAACAAAGGTGAAGGTAGATTGCCCTAACCTAATCTTGTGAGGAATCCTACTGTGGACCTCAATTTATCTGCCCGCTCTGGACCATTTCCGGAATCTCTAGGCTGACCCCTCTAGGCTAGACTTGATCTACTCTATAGTTAGACTGGAGATATAAGGGGTGGGTTAATTGTGGACCAATTCATACAGAGCATTTTTCGCATTGGTGGTCCGTGTGTGGGGAATTTACAAACCTTAACCTTACTTAACAAAAATTGCAGAATTAGGCTAAATGGTCTAGCCTAAGCCTAACCTGAGCAAGCCTAATTAGGTCTACAACCTAGGGCCTAACTAGGAAACATTTACATTTAAGGAGTCTCATTCTCTTATAAGCTTAGACCTGAGTGACATAAGTACTTGGGGGGGATTAAACCAAATTTAAACTTGACTGTTTTGTCTGTTCTCTCTCTTCTCTGGTAATTTCTTCTTGTCCTCTATTTCATTACGATCCCCAGTTAAACAATTTTGACTTAGACATGGACAGTGCAGAATTGAAAAAGTTAAAAAAGAAAAGGGGGGCAAAGTTGGGAGCTGTTACAAAGGCTGTGAACACTTTTAACAATATTACACAACCAGGTAAGAAAAATATAGAGTGTGTAATTATTAAATTAGAAATTAAAAAGAAGGAAATAATAGCCATTAATGAGAGTATTTCAGAGTTAGTTGAATCCGAAATGGCTGAAGAACAATTGATAGACCTTTACGCTGATGATGATGATCAGGTAAGCTCAATTGAACAGCAAATAAGGGACTACGGTCTCGGTTGACTGACTTAACACCAAAAAAACCTAATTCTGATTTTAATCAAAGTAGGGCTAACCTTCAACAAAATTTAAGTGGCATGCAAAATCCTGAGTCACAAGAATTGAGGGCTCAGTTACCCATTTTGCTAGTACCAACATTTGAAGGGGACACGGTACAATTCCCATCTTTCATTGACAAATTTGAGAATTTAATAGGTAATAAACCTTATATTTCAACTGTTGAAAAGTTTAGTTACTTAACTAGTTCCCTTAAAGGCCCAGCCTATAACCTAATAGCCTATTTACCAGCCGTAGGGGATTCATATGAAGTAGCTATTGATCTTTTAAAACGTAATTACATTAATAAAGATATGATTGTATATGAATTATCTCAACAAATTTTTGAATTTGCACCCATAAAAGATAACCATAGTGATATGGAAATTTTTTATACAAAATTAGAAGCTATTATAGGACAACTGGTTAGCAATGAGATAGATATTAAAACTTCATCTTGGCTTATACAAAGCATAGTACTTAGGTGCCTTCCTTCGAGGGTTAAAGATATTTAATTCTAAAGACGGGAGAAAATTATCCTAATTTAGAACAAATAAGAAAACACTTCCCCAATATCCTAATTAATTACAACTTGAGAGATTTTCCAACACATAAGACCCAGACTATGGATAAACCAAAGACTGTTCCCAGAGACCAACTAGCTACAGCCAAACAGACAAAACTTGATACTGGAGAATCAAATGTGACCAACTATAATACACGAACACCTACATTACAGAACTTTAATGTAACTGCTGCCTCAACTTACACACCACATTGCAAATTTTGTGCAAGTAATGAACACAGTAGTACTGGGTGTGACAAATATTCAGACTTTAACCAAAGGGCTAAAAGATGTGAACAGTTGAACCTGTGTAAAAAGTGTACTGGCCAGGGACATTATAAGAAAGACTGTAAATCTAGGTTAAGATTCAAGTGTAAGTTTTGTAAAAGTTTACGACATGTCTCATCAATGTGTGATTCACCAAAGTGTCCAAACAATAATACTCAAACTCAAAAGATACCTCCCCCAAACAAAGGTAATCAAGAAAATGCCACTTTCATGGGACATTCTGCTTGTTCAAACAATGTAACAAGAAACACTGAGATTCTTTTACCAACTATTACTTTGGACTTAGTGAATAGTGAGGGTAGTACCACTCCAGTGAGATGTCTTATAGACTGTTGTTCTCAACAAACATTTGTTTCAAAAAATGTAGTTAATAAATTGGGTTTGACACCAAACCCGAATGAACAAAACCTCAATATTGCGTCCTTTGTTAAGGATAACTCGGACAAAAATAGCTATAAGACAATTGACCTGGAACTACATTTAGAAAGTAAATTCAAGAAAATTGAAGCAGTTATTATTTCTAAAGTAGGACAAAACAAACTGGTTATACCCAAACTAGAACAAACCATAAATCATTTGGGAAAACACTACAAAATAGCTGATAGACATATCACTAACAACACAGTAGCTAACATTGAAATGCTAATAGGGGCAGATTATATTAATCTTATTCATAAGGGCATAGTAGAGATAGGTAATGGTATAGCTATTCAGACTCCATCAGGGATAGCCCCTTTGGGTGACCTATCAGAATACAACCTAGACCTAAACCAAAACAGTTCATGACCAACAAATACTATGTGCCTCAACTCAGTCCTACATAACACCTGTAAGAATAGCAACACTTTGAATAATATTATCTCAACTGAGAACATTAATTCATCATTATCAAATGAAACTTTGGATGAGGCAATTCAAACTTTATGGTTGCTAGAATCTGTGGGTATACATGACACAAATCAAACTTCAGAAGATCAGTTAATGGTAGAAAGATTTGAAGACACCATTCAGTGCAAAGACAATAGTTATTTTATTGAGTTACCTTGGAAAATAAATTGTCCAACTTTAAGAGACAATCTCAAAGTAGCTAAAGGACATTTATATAAAGTAATGAAAAAACTCAAACAAGATAAAATATCTATATATAATGATGTCTTCAAAGAACAGCTACAGAAAGGCTTCATTGAAGAAGTAACAAATAACCCTTTTAAAAAAGATGGTTGTCATTATTTAACCCACAGGGGGGTTTATCGACAAGATGCCCCAACAACAAAACTCAGAGTAGTATATAACTGTAGCCTCAAAGACAGTGATAAACACAGTTTGAATGATTGCTTGATTGAGGGTCCTAATCTCATTTCTGACCTTGTGAAGATCTTACTGAGGTTCAGGTTAGACAAATATGCGTACAAAGTGACATTTCAAAGGCATTTTTGAGAATAAATCTTAAAAATGAATATGATAAGAACCAACTTAGGTTCTTATGGTTCAAGGATCCATTTGATTTGAATAAAGGGTTCATAACCTATAGATTTAATGTTGTGTTGTTTGGAGCCAATTGCTCACCTAGCCTATTAGCATTGACAATTAGACATCATTTAAACCAGTTTAATAACTCTCTAACATTGAACTTCCTTAAGGAACATTTTTACGTAGACAATCTAATAGGCTCAACGACAACAAAATCTGAATTATCTGAAGTCTATGAACACTCTCAAAACATTATGCAACAAGGTAACTTTGAACTTAGAGAGTGGATTTCAAATGATGAGGATTTAAACAAAAAGATTTTAAAGGATAATAATGGTCTTACTGAGCCATCAGACAGAGTTAAAACTTTAGGTATGAACTGGTATTTGGATGCAACTTCTAACAGTCATGATTCAATCTGTACTAAAGGTTTTAAACTTGATGAGGAAGCAAATACTAAAAGACAAATATTATCAGAGGCTTCCAAAATTTTTGATCCTATGGGTCTATTCCTGCCTTCAACAATAAAATCAAAGATTCTCCTCCAAGAAATTTGGAGGACAAATGTTGGGTGGGATGATCCAATAACAAATGAAAATCAAAAATCTTGGAAGAAGTTAGCTACTGATTTAACAAAAGTGCAGAACATTAAAATTCAAAGGTGCTGTGGGTTTAGGGATAAGCCCCAGAGGCTTCATGTGTTTGCTGATGCAAGCACACAAGCTTATGGGTGCTGTGCGTATCTTGTAAGCCCTACAGAAAGTCATCTAATTTATGCAAAAGGGAAAGTTGCACCTCTCAAACCTACCCGAACCATACCTCAATTGGAACTATTGGCTGCTACATTAGCCATTAAAACCATTTCATTGCTTAAGGATGCTTACTATGATGTGTTCATAACTAATATCCACGTCTGGCTTGACAGTCAGATTTGTCTTGCCTGGATACGGAATGATAGCATTAATAGTAAGAATATCTTTGTAAGAAATAGGCTAAAAGAAATAGCTGACGCTAATGAAAGCCTACAAGTAAACTTTCACTATGTTCCAACTAAACAGAATCCAGCAGACTTTCTGACCAGAGGTTTATCCTACAAGTTGTTGAAGTCAAACAAAACTTGGTTTATGGGACCTAAGTGGCTCTGTAATACAGACCAATGGCCTGTGGAACAAGTTAACTTGACATTAAATTTAATCTTTTCAAATGAAAAGGTTGAACCAATCACTAATTATGAAAAGTATTCTGATTTCAACAAACTTGTCAGGGTGACAGCCTACTGTTTGAGGTTTGCTCACAACTGTTTAGCTACAATTAACAAACAGCTAAATAAAAATAATCATAATTATACAGAAGTTGCAACCCAATACTGGATAGGCCAAGCCCAACAAAAAGAGTACAATAAAGAGTTAGAATTCTTAACTAATGGGAAACAAACAAAAGAACCTGTACCATCAGTAGTTGTGGATCTAAACTTGTTCAGAGATGAGGAAGGCCTTCTAAGGTGTAAAGGGAGATTAGACAAATCAAAACTGTCATACAAAAGCAAAAATCCAATCCTTTTACCTAGATTTAGCTATTTGACAACATTAATAATCAGAAAAACACACAATGATGTATATCATATGGGGGTACCACAGACACTAACTACATTAAGAAAAACTTATTGGATACCCAAGGGAAGGATCACTGTTAAAACAGTCCTGAGTGAGTGTGTCACATGTAGGCGTATTCATGCTAGGCCCTATAGGAAACCAAATCCTCCTGCTTTGCCAGAGGAGAGAGTTACTCTCAACAGACCCTTTGAGACTGTAGGCATTGACTATACAGGAGCATTGACTGTAGGGGTGGGTGACACTGAACAAAAAATGTACATTGTACTGTTTACATGTGCTGCCTCACGAGCTGTTTATTTGGATGTTGTGGAGGACCTTACAGCAGAATCTTTTGTTGCTGTCTTTAAGAGATTCTGTGCACGACATTCAGTACCAAAGACAGTTTGGACTGACAATGCTACATATTTCAAAGCTGGTGAACAAGTCATCCACGACTTGTTAAGCAATGAAATCACACAATTTATATACAAAATCAAACATAAAGTGGAAGTATATTCCGGTTGCCTCTCCTTGGTATGGTTCTATCTGGGAGAGGAATATACAAACAGTAAAGAATTGCTTGAAGAAAGCAATTGGCAAAAAACAGATACACTTATTTGGGTTACTCACTCTCCTGGCTGAGATTGAGAACATCATTAACAATAGACCACTCACTTATGTGAGTGACAACATTAATGACCCAGAACCATTAACTCCAAATCATTTGATTCGGGGAGAACAAGTTAGTCTCCTGCCGGACTACAATATAGACTCTTCAGAAGACCCAAACTGGACTCAACGACATGATGAGCTCCAGACTAAGTTACAACATTTAACTAGAGTTAAAGCTCATTTCATTAAACAGTGGAAAACTGAGTACTTGATGGGTCTAAGGGAGAGACATAAACAAATGACTAAGAAGGATTGGTCTGACACAATTAAGGTAGGGGACCTTGTTCTCATACATGACAGTACTCCAAGACAATACTGGCCTCTGGCTAGAGTTTCAGAACTCAGACCAGGGGCAGACGGGGTAACAAGAGTGGTCAAATTAAGGACTTCAACGGGTGACACAACAAGAGACATTTCTCTTTTGTACCCTTTAGAGTCTGGACCCAAAACAATGGACTTTGGAGAACCTTCTCCACTGACAGTAACAACTGGAGACACTGAACTTCCAGTAACTATTCCTTTGACAGTAGGAGTGGTAACGCATCCTACTACAACATTGACAGACACAAGACCTCAGCGACAAACAGCATTAAAGGCGCGACTATTTTTACAACAAAAAATAGATGCTGGGGAATTGTAATTTTATCTTCTAACTTTCATTTTTTCTTTTCTTATGGTAAAGACCATAGACAGTTTCATCCTATGGATGTATATTTTCTCTTCTAATTAAATGCTACACCTTCTCCATGAGAAGGTGAGGATAGGCACTGTTAATCAGATTAACAGGCATTTACAGTTAAATAGTTAGCTAGTCTACACTCAGACAAAAATTGGTGACAATGACACCAAAATTTTTATCTCCCGGGGCCCCCAGTATATGGAAAACTGATGAGTGGGTAGTTGGGAGGTAACGAAAATGGTTCACTGAGTAGGTAGGTAGTTAATCTAACAATTATTAAATTCCTTTTATGTCAATAACTGGGTGGATGAAACCAATTGGTTGCTCACCAGAGTTATTCTCCACACTAGTATTTATATACTGTGTGGGAGGAGCGTGCTCGGTAATGGAGATACATTACCGCTCAACCAACCGAGGAATAAACCAAGACAACGCTGGTACAAGAAGCCCCGCGAAGAGGAGAACAAAGGGAGAACGAAAACGAAGAACGGGGCGAGAGGACGTACCAGCAAAGTACGCTCTCGACAATGACAACCGGAGAAGGGAGAGACTCCAATAACTAAAAGTAAGTGACTAATTGAGTTTTTACACCAACAGTTAAACATTAAATTAAGCTGGGTCAGACAAGTTAGGCCTACATTGTGGCCTAAGACCCAGCATCAACTCATAGCTTAACAAAGGTGAAGGTAGATTGCCCTAACCTAATCTTGTGAGGAATCCTACTGTGGACCTCAATTTATCTGCCCGCTCTGGACCATTTCCGGAATCTCTAGGCTGACCCCTCTAGGCTAGACTTGATCTACTCTATAGTTAGACTGGAGATATAAGGGGTGGGTTAATTGTGGACCAATTCATACAGAGCATTTTTCGCATTGGTGGTCCGTGTGTGGGGAATTTACAAACCTTAACCTTACTTAACAAAAATTGCAGAATTAGGCTAAATGGTCTAGCCTAAGCCTAACCTGAGCAAGCCTAATTAGGTCTACAACCTAGGGCCTAACTAGGAAACATTTACATTTAAGGAGTCTCATTCTCTTATAAGCTTAGACCTGAGTGACATAAGTACTTGGGGGGGATTAAACCAAATTTAAACTTGACTGTTTTGTCTGTCTCTCTCTTCTCTGGTAATTTCTTCTTGTCCTCTATTTCATTACGATCCCCAGTTAAACAATTTTGACTTAGACATGGACAGTGCAGAATTGAAAAAGTTAAAAAAGAAAAGGGGGGCAAAGTTGGGAGCTGTTACAAAGGCTGTGAACACTTTTAACAATATTACACAACCAGGTAAGAAAAATATAGAGTGTAATTATTAAATTAGAAATTAAAAAGAAGGAAATAATAGCCATTAATGAGAGTATTTCAGAGTTAGTTGAATCCGAAATGGCTGAAGAACAATTGATAGACCTTTACGCTGATGATGATGATCAGGTAAGCTCAATTGAACAGCAAATAAGGGACTACGGTCTCGGTTGACTGACTTAACACCAAAAAAACCTAATTCTGATTTTAATCAAAGTAGGGCTAACCTTCAACAAAATTTAAGTGGCATGCAAAATCCTGAGTCACAAGAATTGAGGGCTCAGTTACCCATTTTGCTAGTACCAACATTTGAAGGGGACACGGTACAATTCCCATCTTTCATTGACAAATTTGAGAATTTAATAGGTAATAAACCTTATATTTCAACTGTTGAAAAGTTTAGTTACTTAACTAGTTCCCTTAAAGGCCCAGCCTATAACCTAATAGCCTATTTACCAGCCGTAGGGGATTCATATGAAGTAGCTATTGATCTTTTAAAACGTAATTACATTAATAAAGATTGATTGTATATGAATTATCTCAACAAATTTTTGAATTTGCACCCATAAAAGATAACCATAGTGATATGGAAATTTTTTATACAAAATTAGAAGCTATTATAGGACAACTGGTTAGCAATGAGATAGATATTAAAACTTCATCTTGGCTTATACAAAGCATAGTACTTAGGTGCCTTCCTTCGAGGGTTAAAGATAATTTAATTCTAAAGACGGGAGAAAATTATCCTAATTTAGAACAAATAAGAAAACACTTCCCCAATATCCTAATTAATTACAACTTGAGAGATTTTCCAACACATAAGACCCAGACTATGGATAAACCAAAGACTGTTCCCAGAGACCAACTAGCTACAGCCAAACAGACAAAACTTGATACTGGAGAATCAAATGTGACCAACTATAATACACGAACACCTACATTACAGAACTTTAATGTAACTGCTGCCTCAACTTACACACCACATTGCAAATTTTGTGCAAGTAATGAACACAGTAGTACTGGGTGTGACAAATATTCAGACTTTAACCAAAGGGCTAAAAGATGTGAACAGTTGAACCTGTGTAAAAAGTGTACTGGCCAGGGACATTATAAGAAAGACTGTAAATCTAGGTTAAGATTCAAGTGTAAGTTTTGTAAAAGTTTACGACATGTCTCATCAATGTGTGATTCACCAAAGTGTCCAAACAATAATACTCAAACTCAAAAGATACCTCCCCCAAACAAAGGTAATCAAGAAAATGCCACTTTCATGGGACATTCTGCTTGTTCAAACAATGTAACAAGAAACACTGAGATTCTTTTACCAACTATTACTTTGGACTTAGTGAATAGTGAGGGTAGTACCACTCCAGTGAGATGTCTTATAGACTGTTGTTCTCAACAAACATTTGTTTCAAAAAATGTAGTTAATAAATTGGGTTTGACACCAAACCCGAATGAACAAAACCTCAATATTGCGTCCTTTGTTAAGGATAACTCGGACAAAAATAGCTATAAGACAATTGACCTGGAACTACATTTAGAAAGTAAATTCAAGAAAATTGAAGCAGTTATTATTTCTAAAGTAGGACAAAACAAACTGGTTATACCCAAACTAGAACAAACCATAAATCATTTGGGAAAACACTACAAAATAGCTGATAGACATATCACTAACAACACAGTAGCTAACATTGAAATGCTAATAGGGGCAGATTATATTAATCTTATTCATAAGGGCATAGTAGAGATAGGTAATGGTATAGCTATTCAGACTCCATCAGGGATAGCCCCTTTGGGTGACCTATCAGAATACAACCTAGACCTAAACCAAAACAGTGCATGACCAACAAATACTATGTGCCTCAACTCAGTCCTACATAACACCTGTAAGAATAGCAACACTTTGAATAATATTATCTCAACTGAGAACATTAATTCATCATTATCAAATGAAACTTTGGATGAGGCAATTCAAACTTTATGGTTGCTAGAATCTGTGGGTATACATGACACAATCAAACTTCAGAAGATCAGTTAATGGTAGAAAGATTTGAAGACACCATTCAGTGCAAAGACAATAGTTATTTTATTGAGTTACCTTGGAAAATAAATTGTCCAACTTTAAGAGACAATCTCAAAGTAGCTAAAGGACATTTATATAAAGTAATGAAAAAACTCAAACAAGATAAATGTAAAAATATATAATGATGTCTTCAAAGAACAGCTACAGAAAGG